>JASFAX010003542.1:0-42176 GCA_030737875.1 Allium sativum
TATCCTTCGTTTCCTTGTTCTAAATCTATCTTTTCCTTTTCCAGTATGGCCGATCTTAACCTTCCCGAGGGAGTGACCATTCCCGGATGGTTCCGGAGGTACTTGGAAGCTAGGGCCAACAATGTGGGCCCAGCAACCACCCCCACCGTAACTGAGGTTCCTCCTCCTCAGAATCCACAAGCATATTTCGCTAAGATTTGCAAAGACTTTAAGGCGATGGGTGGCAAGAATTTCATTGGGACGGAGACTTTTGTGGAGGCACGAAATTGGTTGAAAGAAACTAAGGATCTCTTCGCTATCTTTGATGTGGAAGACCATAGAAGGGTTTTATTAGCAGCATGGCTATTAAAAGAAGAAGCTGCTTATTGGTGGGAGGTCACCAATGCTACGAGGCCTATAGAGACTTGGGCCGACTTTAGGACGAGGTTTGGGCTTAAGTTTCTATCATCTGCTGAGGCGAATCTGCAATTGGAGAAGTTTATATCTTTGAAGCAAGGGGACATGACAGTGAGGGAGTATGTGAATCAGTTTAACCAGCTCGCTCGATTCGGTTTGGACATGGTTAATACCCCCCAGAAGAAGGCTTTACGCTTTGCACGAGGGTTGAACGAGCCATTACAAGGTTTAGCCCTATCTCATATACCCATGGGGGCCACTTTTGAAGGCCTAGTAGACATGGCATTGCTTCAAGGAGACGATAAGAATGGCAAGAAGGAAGTCAAGGCTAATGAGACTCAAGCCAAGAAGACAGACTCCAAGTGGGGAGGAAATCAGAGCAATCTGAACAACAAGAACAACAAGGGCAACAAGGCCAAGGCAAAGGACCCAAAAAAATGCAACTTCTGTGGGATTGTTGGGCACATAACCAAGGATTGCAGAAAGAAGAAGAGGAAGCAGGGCGAATGCTTTCATTGTGGAGAGACTAGACACTTTAGCAAGGATTGCCCCAAGAAGCAGGGACAAGGGCAAGGGCAGAATCAGAGTGCAGGACCTTCTGGAGGGCAAGTGCATGCTCTCAACGCTGCTCCAGTTCAGGACCGAGGTAGTATTTCTGTAGAAAGTCTTGTTTATATTTCTGATTATCCTGTTCGCACCTTATTTGATTCTGGCGCATCGCATAGTTTTATTTCTTCTGACATTGTTGAAAGTTTGCACCTAAGTACTAGTCTAGTTGAGGATCCCATTTGTGTTTCAAATCCAATTGGGGGTTCCGCCCATCTATCTATGATTTGTGTGGATTTGAAGATTTCTATCCTGACCGTGGAATTCACGTGTAATGCTTATGTTCTCGGGTTCACGGGATACGGGTTGATTTTGGGCATGGATTGGTTGTCCAGTTATGGAGCCATCCTCGATTGTGAGCATAGGTTGGTGAGGCTCATGACTCGCCACGGTAATACCCTAGAAATTTCTTGCAACCCTAGAGGTCCCGTCATGTTATGTTATCTTGAATCTCTTGACTCGTCCATCGATGATCTGCAATCTGTAAGAGTGGTCCGAGACTATCCTGATGTCTTTGAAGAAGTTAAGGGGTTACCCCCTAAACGAGAGATAGATTTTCGCATTTATCTAGTCGATAATGCCAAGCCAGTATCATTGCCCGTTAGGCACATGACACCACGAGAAAGAAGAGAGCTCAGTAAGCAAATCAAGGAGTTGCTTGAGAAGAATTTTATCAGGCGAAGTATTTCTGAATGGGGTGCTCCTGTGGTATACGCTGCGGATGGTTCGCTTCGTCTATGTGTTGATTATCGAGAGTTGAACAAGCTGACAAAGAAGAATAGGCACCCGTTACCGAGGATTGATGATCTCTTTGACCAACTTGTTGGTGCTTCTGTTTTCTCTCAGCTCGATCTAGCCACCGGATTCCATCAGCTTAGAGTAGCTGAGGATAGTATCGATAAGACTGCGATTAGGACTCCAGATGGATTCTTTGAATGGCTTGTCATGCCATTCGGGTTGACTAATGCACCCGCCTACTTCGTAGACTTGATGAGTAGGGTGTTCAGGGAGTTCCTTAACAAGTTCGTGGTTGTTTTCGTGGATGATATTCTGATCTTCTCAAAGGATGAGGAAGAGCATGCTAGGCATCTCAAGGAAGTGATGGATACGCTTAGGACGCATCAGTTGAAAGCCAAGTTCTCCAAATGTCATTTTTGGAGAAGGGAAGTTCGGTTTCTTGGACATATAGTTTCTAAGCAAGGCATAGCGGTGGATCCCGCGAAAGTGGTTGTGGTTCAAGACCGGAAGACTCCTAGGAATGCAACCGAAGTAAGAAGCTTTCTCGATTTGGCGGGCTACTATAGGAAGTTCATCAGGGACTTCGCTAAGATTTCGGCCCCTCTTACTAAGTTGACGAAGAAGAACTTAGTCTTTGCATGGGACTTGGAGTGTGAGCTTGCTTTTCAAAGGTTCAAGAGAGTCCTTACCACAGCTCCAGTTTTGGCATTACCCGATGGCGGTAAGATGTTTACCGTGTACACCGATGCATGTGGTACGGGGTTAGGTGCTGTTCTAATGCAAGAGGGAAGAGTGATATGTTATGGGAGTAGGCAACTTAAAGTTCATGAGAAGAACTATCCCACTCATGATTTGGAGTTAGCAGCGATCGTCTTTGCACTCAAATCCTGGCGCCACTATCTTCTAGGCGAAAGGTTTGAGTTGTATACTGATCACAAGTCACTCAAGTACCTCTTCTCGCAGAAAGATCTGAATCTAAGGGCAGCAAAGGTGGATGGAATTCTTGGCATCTTATGACTTCGAGATAGCTTACACCCCTGGCAAGGGTAATGTTGTGGCAGATGCACTAAGCAGAAGGAGGTTGACTTTGAGCCCCTTGTTCATTTAGATGAAGAACTTAGAGTTCTTGGCAACCTTTGATTTCACGATGACTGTTGAGTCGATGACGGGTTCTTTAGCATCCCTTGAGCTTAGACCTATGCTTCTTGATCAAGTTGGGGCTTCGCAGAAGGAAGATCCACAGATAGTCGAGGTCATGGACAAGTTGATTCGTGGTGAGACGTCTAGTCACCTTGCTAGATATACTATTGATGATAAAGGTTGGCTAAGGCGTGATGGAAGGCTATGCGTTCCACAAGTAGGAGACTTGGTGCATAAAGTTCTTGAAGAAGCACATCACTCGAAGATGACTATACATCCGGGAGGAGATAAGATGTATAGAGATATGAAGCGCATTTTCTTTTGGGCCGGAATGAAGAGAGATGTGGCAGAGTATGTTTCAAAGTGCATGGTGTGCCAACAAGTGAAAGCCGAGTCAAAGAAACCAGGTGGGCTATTACATCCATTGGAGGTCCCGCAATGGAAGTGGGAGAGTATTTCTATGGATTTTATGGATGGATTGCCTAGGTCAAGGAAAGGGAACACGAGCATATGGGTCATAGTTGATAGACTTACGAGGAGTGCTCACTTCATTCCAGTAAAGAGCAAGAGGACCGCATCATGGCTGGAATCTATTTATCTTCGAGAGATAGTGCGGTTGCATGGAGTTCCTTCTAGCATAGTTAGCGATCGTGACCCAATCTTCACTAGCCAATTCTGGAATAGTTTGTAAGAAGCGATGGGTACGCGATTGAATCTGAGTACAGCCTATCACCCCCAGACGGATGGCCAAACCGAAAGGGTGAATAGAGTGCTAGAAGATCTTTTGAGGCTTTGTGTTCTTGACTTTGGTGGTACTTGGGAAGACCACCTTCCTCTTGTAGAGTTTGCTTATAATAATAGCTATCAAGCCAGCATACGGATGGCACCATTTGAAGCTTTGTATGGGAGGCCGTGTAGGTCACCATCTTGTTGGTGGGAGACAACAGATAGGCTTATACTTGGGCCCGATATGATACGGGACACATCCGAAAAAGTTGAATTGGTGAGAAGACGGATGAAAGTGGCCCAAGATAGACAGAAATCCTATGCTAACAAGCGAAGGGCAGATTTGGAATTCAAAGTGGGAGACAGGGTTTTCGTGAAGGTTTCTCCTTTGCATAATGTGGTACGTTTTGGAGCAGTGGGGAAGCTGGCACCAAGGTTTGTAGGACCCTTCCCTATCATAGAGAGAATTGGAAAGATGGCCTATAAGGTGGAATTGCCCGAGAAGCTAGCCGGAGTGCATAATGTCTTTCATGTCTCGCATCTCCGAAAGTGCCTACATGAGTCCGCTGAGGTGGTTGAACCAAGCATTCTTGAAGACATTGAGGTAGAGAAAGAGGCAACCTTGAGAAGAGCTCTGATTCGTATCTTGGGAACAGAGATCAAGAAGTTAAGGAATCGAGAAGTTAAATTGGTGAAAGTTCAATGGAGTGAAGCCGATGAAGATGCAACTTGGGAAACTGAGGAGAAGATGCGTGGGCTTTATCCATTCCTTTTTGAGGGTACATTCTCAATTTCATTTCCTAAGTAGCTTATCTTTCTTTTTGCTATCCGTGTTTATCCTGTTTATCTTGTTATCTCGTTAACCTTGTCATGAGAACCTTAGGTAGAAACCCTTTGGATGAAACATGTATTTGAAACATGTTATGCTTGATGGTTGCAAGTGGTTGCAAGTGTTTGCAAGTGGATACTCGTGGATGCATGATACACATTAGGCACTAAGATCGGCTCACACACTTTCATGTTGCATATGCATGAGCACTTATACTTATTCATGGATGAAACTTGTTATGCTATCACGTGGATGTTGCATATGGATGAATGTTATGTGCACTCATGTAGAGATTATAAATTATGTTAGGAATTTGCATACATATGGACTCATTTCACTAACATGTTTTGCATTAAGGGGGTTTACTGAATCAGTAACCTCCTGATTTTCGCATTAGATAGGTACATATACACACACCTTTGCATATGATCATACAACATTTAGAATCCTTTAAGGACAACGACTGCACGTGGATGATGTTTTGAGTAGATGGATGATGGATGGTAGGATACGTTCTTCCTAACTTGGAGATTTCGGGGACGAAATCCTTTAAGGAGGGGATAATGTAACAACCCGTAATTTTGAATAACATGTTATAATATAAATTAAGGCAGAACTAAATTGTAAAATCTGAATCAAGGGAAACGGGCTGTTCCATTGCGTTCGTCTCGGAAAAATACGCGAAATAGAGTCCGAGTTTTCGAAAAACGGAGTCCGTATGACCAAGTTATGGCCCAATGAAGTTTTCAGAAAATTTCAAGCCCGAAAACAGTTCAAATTCGAATTCAGATTTAAATTTCAACCAAGGCAGAATGGGCGGGAATTTTCCCGCCCCAGGCAGGGTCGACACAGGGGTCGACACCAGTGTCGACCCCTTCCCCAATGGGTAGACACCCATGTCGACCCATGGGTCGACACCCATGTCGACCCAGGGGTCGACCCCCCCGGTCGGACCAGTTTTTTTGGTGCACCACTTTGACAGGTTAGGTCTTGCTCTGGAAGTTTCTAGCGGGAGTTGATGGCTCAGATTCGATTTAGGGTTAATCCTATGGTCTAGATTAACCTAATCACCTATAAAAAGACCCCTAGACCTAGCCTAAACACTAATTAATCATTCCTACTACTAAATGATGTCCAAATATTCACCAATAATGGCCTCCATCTTCTTCATGAAAGCATGAGTGTCTCAAATCAATCTATGTCATAAAAGAGCCATCTTTCTTAAGTAAAAGAGCCTTCTTTCTTTCTCGTTGTAGTTATTACTTCTTGTTTCAAGGCGTTTAAGTGGAGCTTATTATTTTCTTTGCGGATTTTGCTTGTGGCTTCGTCTCAATCTTTATATATATTGATCTAGATCGCCAAACCGCTCATTGTAAGCCCTATACTACTCTTAGATTCTAACTATGAAGTTAAATGTGATATGTTGCAAGTTGAGTTTGGGCCTAAGTATGATATATGCTTTGATCTTATCATGTTATGCATGAATATATTCTATGCACGTTTGTAAACCTATGATCTTATCATGTTATGCATGAATATATTCTATGCATGTTTGAAAACCTATCACCTTGACCTTGTGGGCTAAAAGCTATAAGCTTTATGTTCAAATGTTGCATTATATAACATGAGAACTCTTATAACCTTTATGATAACTTGCATATAATGCTATATGCGAACTTTTAGCCATCATCCTATGTCATTCATAATCATGTTTCACCTATTTGCTTAAGTTGATATTATGCATGTTTTGAGGCCTATGATGTAATATGCAAGCTTATGAACCTATTTATGCCTCATATGCCACCACGTTTAACTTGTGGCCAACCTTATTACCTTATGCCCCTTTTTGTCATGCTTTTGCCAAGTTCCCCCTTTTTGATCTATGTTATGTTATGCGAAACGTACATGCGATGGGAATACGTTGGGTTGGGTAATTTTAATGACATGAAACATGATTTTAAAATATGACATGAACATTGACTTGTGATTGTGTTTGTAAACATAATGGTGGACATGACACTTAGAAAATATGAGTGTGGCCAACCCGAGGTTTGGTTGAGTTTGTAGCATAAATCTACCTGGAACCGACCGGCTTAACTAGTGGCTACAAGCAATAGGACCCAATGTGAGTAGTTGGTCATGCTGCACTAGAAACCCGAGGTTAGACCAAGTTGTGGTGTAAAGCTACCCGGACCCGCCCGGCTTAACTAGTAACCACAACAAAGTCTAATGTGAGAGGTTGGGTGCATTAAAATAATTAATGCCACACGATAGGGTTAAGTCATGGACCACTTGAATACTTAACCAATTAAACATGATGGGTTGACGCGGTTAAGTCATGAACCTTGGGTACACTTAACCAACTTGATACTTGATTGGGTAGGGTTAACCACATTTGACCCGCTAGAAACCCTAGTTACGTGGTCCTTTTCACCAGTAACCCTCTTGATTGTATCATGATACCCTAGGGACTAGGCTAGGATAGGGCACGATTACTGGGTTGACATGTAAGCGACCAAAACGACGGCTGAGTAGGTGCGCCGGTGTAGGTTCAGGCGGACTATTGTCGTGCACATGGTCCGGAGTTGAAAAAGCAGACACGGGCACCCGTAGGTTTAGACTGTGCGTGCTTGATCTGTGTCCGTGGTTGGCACCCTAGGGCTTGATACACCCTAGAGTGGACCTAGCACAGTTTGACTACACTTCGTGATTAGGTCGTATGACACCGACACTTGACGAGTTAGGCTTATAGGGAGCCGATCGACTAGACCAAGAAGTTGGACCTCGATTTAGGTCATTTCATGATGTGGGCCTGCTTTGGGCCAAGGGATCATTTCTTGATTATACTTGACATGGATTGGAATACTAGTACACTCCTGGTGCAACTTGACCTTGTATATGCGATGCCACACTTGATCTACCTTGTTAACCTTTCACCATGCCAGTATCACCCTACATCTCATCTCTGTTTTACATGTTCAGTTAACTTTATTAGTTTTTATACTAATAGTAGATAGGACTTACCAGTCTTTTTGACTGACCCGTTTCTTTCGCCTCTTTTCTTCCGTTCCCCCCCCCCCCAGGTTTGCAGGGTGGGAACTCTGTTATCTAGCTGGATCTTTTGCTGCTTTTCTGGATAGCTCACATATGGTTTGAGCATGCTATGGCCTTATGCTACTTTGGGGATAGTTACTTTATGTTTCTTTTTCAGTTTCCAGTTTATGTTCTAGACTTTGTTTTATGGGAAAATAATGAACAAGTACTTTGATGTAACTTGACTATGGTTTTGAAATGCTAGTTTTATCCGCTGCTTTATTTACTCTGTTTTTACTTATATGTTATGTCTTGTGGTATCTGCATGCATGTTTACCTCGTTTAACGCCCCTCCAAAGCTAGTGTCCTTGCAAGAGTGGCATTGGCGGAGGTGGGGTGTTACATAAGTAAACATGGAACCATTAATTATATATAACATTTTGTTAGAAGATACATACCATGCAGGGACGGCCCTGAGATATAAGAGGCCCGAGGTGATTTTTTTTTTTTTGAAGCAAAAGGTAGTGAATCAACTGATTCACGCCTTCATATAATATATATCATCATACTAACTAGTACATCATACATACATCATACATACATCGTGCATACATCGTGTATTTACATCATACATACATGGCAGCCAACAAAATAAACACTACAGCCATATTACACCCCAAAAAGATAAGATAGGATAAAGGCTTTATCATACAGCCATACAACATGAACATAAAAAGCAGCTACATAAGAGATCCAGCCATATCAAGCAAGATTCACTAGCCTCCAATGCGTCTCCTGCATGCACGCTCATGGACACGTGCAACTATAGTATCCACAAAGCGTATCTCCCTGATGTCTCCTGTCCATGTGAAAACATATTTAAGAATGGTAAATATAGTTTTATTTGGCGATCTCATCTTGCATTTGAACTTTCTAGAGTTACGCTCATGCCACAAAATCCAGGTAAAAGCCAAATTTAACAAAGCAAAAATATGTCGAGAGGGTGTGTTATCAAGCATAGGAAAAGTATTCTGCCAGAAGTGTAGTTGATCTGCGATGAAGTCTCGCCAATCCAGATCCAGCTCCAAAAAAACCAAGCATTTCGTCCATACATAAAAAGCAAAGTCGCAGCTACAAAAAAGATGCACGTAGTCTTCCTCCCTTTCTTCACAGAAGATACAGCCTTCAGCCACATCAACACCTTTCCTGCGCAAGCTACACGCAGTATTTAATCGTCCATGCATTAAGATCCACATATGTAGTTTAACTTTCAGCGGTACTTTCTTGAAACTCCACATAATTTCAAATCCCAGCCACCTTCTGCCAGCGAAATTTATCATTTTGTATACTCCTCGGACACGAAAAACGTTCTTTTCTCCTTCCAGTCTCCACACGAATTCATCATCACCTTCACTTAAGTGAACTTTATCTAAAAGTTTGAATAGGTGGCATAGCTGAACAAGAGCATTTCCTGTGACAAATCGGCAGAAAGATAGATTCCATTTAAAATCAGGGGCATTCGCGTCATACAGGTCTCCAACAGTAGCAAGTTTATTTCTTGAAATTTCAAAGAGATTGGCATACTCATCTTTTAGAGGAATAGGAAGGATCCAGCAATCATACCAAAACGATACCTTGAAACCATTCTTCACTTTCACCATCGAACCCAATTTGATCCAGTGAGCAAATTTCATAACTCCTTGCCAGAATATTGAACAATGAGAAGCATCAGTATTCCAATCGAATCTCCCATCATAATAAGTGTTTATTATCCATTCCTTCCAGAGGACGTGTTTATCACTCAACATAACCCAAAGCCATTTACATAAGAGGGCAGCATTCATTTCTTTTAGATTTAACACCCCAAGCCCTCCTTGTTCTCTCGACTTACAAACTTGTTCCCAAGAGACTAGGCAACTTAATTTCTTAGTTTCTTTATCTCCCGTCCAGAAGAAATTCCTTCCGATATTATCTATTTTGTCTATCACCCATTTTGGACATCGAAAGTAGGATAGCCAGTAAAGAGGAAGGGAAGAAAGCACAGAGTTCACCAATATTAAACGCCCAGCCCGAGAGAGAGTGTGTCCCTTCCATCTAGCCAGTCTCACTTCCACCTTTACAGTAAGATGACGCCAATCCTTCTTCATTAACCTCTTTGGTCTGATGCACATGCCCAAATAATTCAATGGAAAATTCTCCGCTTTGCAATTGAGCATTTCTGCACATTTGTTTGTCCAATCCGCGTTACACCCAAGGGTGTACACACTACTCTTGTGGAAGTTAATTTTTAACCCTGATAAGCTCTCAAAAGCATACAACAAAAATTTAATAGTTGCAATAAATTCACAATCAGGTTTACTAAAAATGATAGTGTCATCAGCATAATGTAAAGAATTAATACCGCCCACCACCTGTTCGCTACCAAAGCTTTCAATGATACCACTTGCACAACTGAACTTCAGGATTTGAGAAAAAACATCCGCTGCCAGATCGAACAAGAGAGGAGATAACGGATCTCCTTGTCGCAGTCCTCTTTTCGAATGAATTGTGCTTCCGGCCACTCCATTGACACAGATGTTAGACTTGCTAGATGTAAGAATCATGGCAATCCAGCTTATCCATCTACTTCTGAATCCTCTTGCTTCTAGGACCTCGAGCATAAATCTCCAATCCACTGTGTCAAATGCTTTGGCAAAGTCCAGCTTGATAATTGCACATGGGACATTAAACTTATCACAGTAAGACATGATCTCGGATGCTAATATTGCTCCATCAACAATGTATCTTCCTTGAATAAATGCTGTTTGGGATTTGTCAATCAAATCCTCCATTTTGCTCTTCAACCTATTTGCTAACACTTTGGTAATTAGCTTGAATGTACTGTTTAGGAGACTAATTGGACTGAAGTCCGCTGCTGACACATTGCCTTCCTTTTTCGGGATTAACACTACATTGGCGTAGCTTAATTTATCAAGCCTCAGCGAGCCATCATAAAATTCTTTGAATAGATTCAGCACATCATCTTTCAGCACACTCCAATACTTTTTAAGGAAAAAATTGGGAAAACAATCAGGGCCTGGAGCTTTGTCTCCGGGCATCTCATTCAAAGCCCTTGTAATTTCCTCCTCAGTAAAAACACTCTCCATATCATTTAGATCTGAGGATGTTGGATAGAGTTGTTTCCAGTCAACTGCACTTCGATGCTCAATTCTTTCCCCAAAGATGCCCTTATAATAATCAGTGAAAGTAACACTGAGCTTTTGCTGATCCGTTATCTCTTCGCCATCTTTCCAGATGCTACTAATTAAATTTGTTCTCCGTCGTCCATTAGCTACCTTATGGAAGTAACTTGTATTACTATCCCCTTCTTTCAGCCACTGAGCTCTGGACCGTTGTCTCCAATACACTTCCTCTTGATCAATAACTTTAAGAAGCTCTTTTTCTTTTAGTGCTAAAGTTTCCAGCTCTCCCTCATTTAATCTTCTACTTTCCTCTAATATATTAAGCTCCAGGATTTCCTTTTCAAGAGTTGACTTCTTCATTTTAATGCTGCCAAACACTTCGATGTTCCATTTCGTCAGATATTTGCGCAGCAACTTCATCTTACGACAAATGTTGCTAGCTGCATCTCCTCGTTGTCCAAAGCACAACCATTTGCTCTTTATCAGTTCGTCAAAGTTTTCCTCCAAACACCACATCTTCTCAAACCTGAAAAAGCTCTTAGTTTTGATTATCTCCCCTGTATCAAGTATAATAGGGCAGTGGTCTGAAATAATTGAAGATAACCCTTTCAAAGAGGTAAGAGGGTGTAAATCTTCAAAACTGGAATTGATGAAGAAGCGATCGAGCTTAACCAGCGTGGGGGGAGTTCTACCGTCACTCCATGTATATCTTCTGTTGGTTAGAGGCAGATCAATTAAGCCACACTCCTGCACAAACTCGCTAAAATCATCCATATCCCCCACATAGTTATTTCTTTTGCTACTTCTTTCAAAATCGAATCTTGTTACATTAAAATCTCCCCCAATGACCCACGGTCCATACATTAAGTTATGAAACTCTATACCTTCCTGCCACAAAATCTTCCTTTCAGTTCTCGTATTTGGCCCATATACATTAGAAAAGAAAAACAACACTTTGGTCCTCCGGCATTCCAAAGCAACATGAAGGCAGTAGCTTTGTTTGATTTCCTGCTTTAAACTCCAGCTATTGCTGTTCCATCCAGTAAAGATTCCTCCCGCACTTCCCATAGCCGGAATGAAACTCCATGCATCGATAACACCCCATCCCAAACATTGAAATACATTATTGCCAGGGTTTTCTAGTTTGGTTTCTTGCAACATTACAATATCAGGTTTAATAGATTTAAGGTAATTCTTAACTCTAAGGCACTTATCAAAAGTACCTAGACCCCTAATGTTCCATGAGACAATAATCATGGAGACACGTTAGCCCTCTCAAGTTCCTTATTTTTAATCTCAGAAATAACATCATCACTTAACATAAAACCAGATCTATTAGCTAAATCATGCATTTTATCACTTGATAGAGTATTAAGCAGAGCAGGAACAAAGACACTACCTGCAAGGGGATGTGGTAGGCCTCTGGCACTTCTACGCAACATCATCACATCAGATTGAGCTCGCTTGCCCCTTCCCCTTCCAATGCCAGATGAAGAGCAGTCCCCATCAGAGGTAGTCAAGGTCAGTGTCTGATCATTGTTCCTGTTATGCTCGCCGCCATGAACTGAATTGCTGTCTCCAATGTCTCCCATGTCAGCAAGCCCAACCCCATCCATCTCATTATTGTCTTCATGTCTTCCATCAGCAGAGTTAACATCCACTCCGATTTGTATACCCTTACCCACACCAACAATGTTACCGTCCGCATCTACTGCAATCTGAGTCCCATCGTCGTATGTAAACATATGGTTGCCCCCAGCATCATTGCCAACACTCGCACTACCCCCATTGGACGTGATTACAATCGGATTGTCAGCCCTGCCATCATTCATTTCATTAATTTCATCCCCTGCCTCCCTAACACCTGCTGGACCAGTGTTACCACTCAACACTTTCAACTTACCATCCCTTCCTTTCGCAAAAACTCTTCTTTTGAATTCAAGCACATCTGAGTTTGATGGTGTATCCCAATTATCACATTTGGCTATCTTCACTTCATGCATGCAGCCCTCTACGGGCACCATAACTGACGAAGGAAGGGTTGCCCCTTCTTCCATCAAAAGTTCAGCTCTTAGGTTTGTAAAATCCGGAACATGCAGTGCTTTATGCTGCAACTTCTCCACTAGACCAACCTTCTCCAGTGCTACCTTTAAAACATCTAAATTCCTGCAAACCAGTGGCACATTCATTAAAGAAATCTTCACAGTTTCCTTCTTCTTAGTAACTTCACCAACCCTTGGAGTCCATCGCGCCAACATCAAAGTGCCCTCAGTACGGATGAAAGCATAGTGAAAGTTTTCTGTCAGCAACTTTTGGGGAAATTTGACGATGAAATGATTCCCCAATCTCTTCACGTTCCAAATCCAGAAAGGAGAGATCTTTCCGAAGTCTTCTTTGAGCAATTGCTCCATTCGTGAGATGGAAAAGGATCCCCTTTCTATCGAAATAACCACCATGGATCTCGCCCACTTAAAAATGTCAGGGAAGTTTTGAGCGGAAATTGGTTTCGCTTCAGCCATTTTTTTGGGAGAAGAAGAAAATGATTTGCAATGAAAGCCTTTATGTCCAGTTTTGTTGCACTTAAAACAAATTATGGGATTTCTGCAGTTGCGCGCCCAATGATCGTTAGATCCACACCGAAAACATCCATTTCTAGATTTGATTCGCTGGAGATTCGTGCCGTATTGATTATTATAAGAAGATGACGCTTGGGGATTCGTGAATCTCGATTTATTATTATTAAAAGAATTCCTGTTTACAGCTGGCCGAAGGAGAGCTTCTTTGTACGATTGTGTGGGGTTCTTTCCATTAGCAGCTTGATTAAATTTGGTATTAGAGTTTGGATTTGGTCTTGAAAACGACGAAGCCAGGGAAGAGAATGCGATTTTCGAATTTTCCACTAGGGTTTTCAGTGCCGCCATTCGTTATCCCAACTTTTACTATATAGTTTTCCACTCATATGATCCCGAGGTGATTTTTTTTTAGGCCCTATCATTTAAAAAAATGAAAAAACAAAAAAATAGAAAATTTTCAGTGATATCTAATGATAATTACATAGAAAAATAACAAAAGGGCCTTCTAATTGTACTTAATGTTCTTACATTACGAGTTGTAAATTTGTAAGAAAAAATAGTTTAATCTAATGATTCTAACCTTTTTAATACATAACCATTTCAGTAAAATCATTTAATAACTTATGTTTCAAAAAGCACTTTCCATCCAATAAAATTATACAAAATAGTCAATGATAATTTATAAACGACTGAACTGATGCATTAATGCAGAAGCAACACATCATTTTGATATAATCTGGCATATTAATAACTTATTTGGCATTTGCTGGTAAAACAACTTTAATGATAACAAGTGTGCATATAACTCCAATCCTTCAAAATTCAATCAATAAACTCGGTTAAAAATAAATCTAATCTAAAAACTGTACCCAATTTTGCAACATAAGAACCTCATTAGGATTTTGTTAGAACCTACTTTTACCTAATTTTTGATTTCTTCTTTAAACAACCAATTGAAAATCCTCAAAATTGGATTGTGGGTCTTGAGCAGCTGTTATTGGTTCGGGGTTTTCCTATAGATGCTTTTCCAAACTAGGGTTTTAGGAATCGGCTTTAGCAGAGAGGGCTGAATTCGATTGTATGCTATGTTGCTCATTGCGGTTGTCAAACATCATATGGCTGCGTGATTAGGTCACGGCGCCGGTGGAATCCAATTTAGGAGAGGGAGGGTCGAGTGAAGGAGCCGAGGTTATGGCTGTAGAATCTGGGGATGCTGATTTGTGAGGTTTCGAAGCTGCATCTGGCGGCTTTGGAGGCGGAGAACGAGGAGGGGAGAAAGGCGGTTGGAAGGAGGGGAAAGGCATGGAATTTTCTCGTCCGCCATTTTTATGTCTGCGTTTGCATTTTTTGGAACATCAAAGCTAGTCATCGGTACTGGGTATTTTTTCTTTGGAGGCCCCTCACACATTTGAGGCCCTAGGCTATTTGCCTAGTGAGCCTATGCTCAAAACCGAGTCTGATACCATGAATAATTTCAAAACCAACTTTTCAAAATATTCGGTAATTTTTGGATTAAACTGTGTCTTGAGTTTTTCCTTTTCAACATTAATCACAATAAATAAAAAGAGTTCAGAGACAACATGGAGGATTGAAGGAAGATAGAAGTGACTGGCACAGTGGATGAAGGAACTATGCAAAATCATCACTCTCTCCGTTACTTTCCAAAATACGGAAAATAAATAAAAATTGTTTTCTTTTTTGCGTGATGTCAATTAAAATGGTTGTTTTTCACGATGAACTTGCATCATTTATATTTTTGCATAGACAAACCCGAAACTATAAAGAATAAACCAAGCGCCGCCTTCAGTTTTTTGAAGGAAATAAAATTTTATCCAAATATTTACATCCAAGAAGAAGTATGTCATTAACATCAAATACTCTTTGAAGTAAAAATATATATAATTCGTTGACAGTTTACACTTCGTATTACTAGGACTCGATGGATATCTGAAAAATCCGAAATCCGTCCGCATCCGAATCCGAAAAGCGGATAAATATCCGATATCCGGAAAAACGGATGCGGATGCGGATATGGCCACATCCGCATCCGAAAATTATCCGTCCGTTTTTTTCATGATTATAGCTTAAATTATGTGTATTTTAATATAATTAAATATACTGATTTATTATATCGTAAAGTTGAAAGTGTGCTAAATGCACATTAATTGCTCAAAATTATAACTTATCATCATATTTATTTATTTTTAGCACTTTGGTAATCAACTGGGTTAAAAAAAAGTAATACTAAACTAAAAAATTTCTTTTATGTTCATTACTTTATCGATCGTTAGGGAAACATATGATTATCCGATATCCGTTCATATCCGCGGATGCGGATATTCGATATCCGGAAATAATTTCGGATGCGGATGCGTATATGGCACTATCAGCATCCGAAAGTATGCGTTGACAACGATGTATTAGGTTAGAACTTAGAACTGGTTAACGGACAGTATCAAGATTCCATCTGTGCTAGTTACTTAACCACGTAATATGTACATATGGACCTGGATGATCAATTTAGCAATGGGCCGTACACTTGCTGGCTCGTTGTGCTAAGAAGCACTTGGGAGCGGCTAGGGTTTTCTTCATCCATAAAAACCACCGCCGCAGAGTGCAAATGCAATTCGCTGTTGCTTATACTTCTTCCTCTTTCTCACTTCTGTCCTCAAATTTTACGTTTGAATGTTTATTTTTATATATAAATGCTCGAAATATTTATTTGATTTGGCATCAGAGGATGAGAAGAAAACTGCAACAATATGATGTGAAATCATGATTCTTTGTGTTTAAGTCTCTGATGATTGCCTGATGTATTTATTTTTGAAATGGAGTTCCTATTTCAGATAAGAGGAGGAAGTGACGATGAATAAAATTGGTCCGTGTTTCTGATTTGCTGTGACGATTTCATTTAACCAATCTCTGATCCTCTTCTATTTTGTTAATCATTTTATTTTTATATTTTTGCCAATTTTTAATTCCCATTTTTCGTCTGTGCTAATTTTGTTCGAATTGTGTGTGGGATGCTTTAGGCAATCAAAGACTTAACCTGTTGCTTTGGAGAGCCTTAAATAATGAGCTCCTGGCCAGCAAATTCATTAAGTAGAATGAGGATGATTTTGAATAGTACTTGCAGCTTATGGCAGGAGGATGAGGAAACTAATATGCACTTATTCTTCCATTGTGCTTATGTTCATAAAGTATGGACACATGTACTGACAGTGGGTGGACATCACACGCCTAGCAGAAACAACAGTGAAGAATGGTAGACCATTCTCAAGGCAACAAAGTGGCGTGATGGTAAATTCATGGTCCTCTTGCAAAGCTTCAAGGTATGTTGGTTGTTTAAAACCCAATTTGATTGTTTATAAAAACCCACCGCCGCAGAAAGCGTCCACAGCTTGGTGTTTTTTATGTTTCTTCATCCTTCTCTCTTATCCTCTTTCATTGTTAAATTTTCTCTTTGAACTTTTATATTTATATATAGATACTCTAAATATTTATTTGACCGGGCATCAGGGTATGAGAAGAAAACTGCAACAATATGGTGTAAAATCATGGTTTTTTGTTTTTAAGTCTCTTGATGGTTGCCTGTTTTAATTGTTTTAAGATTGTATTTTATTTTAGAAATAATTAGGAGGATATGATGAATAAATTGGTCCGTGTTTCCGATTTGCAATGACGATTATACTAACCGATCTCTGATCCTCTTCTGGTTTCTTATCATCTTATTTGATCAATCTCTAATTATATTTGTTCAATGTTTCCTTTATTTTTCTTTGTTTATCAGTATTTGTTAATCTTTGAATCTTAAATTTTAAGAAGCAAGCACTCTATCGTTTTTGTTAAATACATTCTATAGTAAATACATTTTCGTTGGGTCATAATTTTTAATTTTGCAAGATTTTCGAATGTCTTATGATAAAGCGTTGTGGAGTGTGCAAGTTGAGGTTTAAATGATTAACCTAAGTAATAAAGATTGCTATTGCACTGTCTGCTTCTGTGTTAAGCAATATTATGTTGTGCACCATCGTATATCATATGATATATCATATGTGTTTAAAAATTAATTCAGTCTTATAGTTGCAAGCTGTTTTAAGTCCAGCATCACCATGTCATATCACTGATTATATTTGTGAATATATTGCTTCCTACAAAGTCCTAATTGTAGATTATACTTTGAAAATTGGTTCTTCATGTTATGTTTGTAGCGTACCTTAGAGCATCCCCAACGCTGTCAGTTGGGGAGCATCACTTCGGGGTCAGTTGCTTTGGAACTGACCCCAACGCATTAAATGGTTGGATTGCCTTAGCCAGCTTTTTTTAAAGCCAGCTAAGGCAATCACACGGATTGCAATCCTACGCCGTAGGATTGCAATCCGTGTAGTGGTGTGGATGGTCATCCACACCACACACTTAGCCGGCTTTAAATAAGCCGGTTAAGGTGAGAAATTTTGCATCTTAACCGCCTTATTTAAAGCCGGCTAAACGTTCCAGGTTGCTTTGGCAACCTTGGGGGTTGCCAAAGCAACCCCCAAGTGGGCAACTGACCCCAGCGTTGGGGGTCAGTTGCCCATTGATCAACCCCGCGTTGGGGTTGGTCTTACTAATGAAAGATTTCATTTTATATTTTATGTGAACACACCTTGTTGAAAGACATAATAAAAACTGTATTATTTATCCATTTATTAGTTTTCATGGTATTCAATTCAGCAATAAAACAAAACCACAAAGATAGGCGTGTCAATGCACAGGTAAATAAAAAGTTTAAATTCGAACATAACGACTTTAATCAATAAACTCAAAAGTCTGTATAACAAGTTTATTTAAAACTGTAATGGGCCAGGCAATGGTAGGTCCATTTCAGAATCGGCAAGCTAAGAAGCACTTGGAAGCGCTAGAGTTTTCTTTCTTCATCTATAAAGAACACTGCCATAGAGTTTTGGGGTAAAACCCGGTTCGGTTCGGTTTTGAGGTAAAACCGAAAACAAAACTGAAAGTTCTCGGTTTTGAAAATCGACAATCGAAACCGTAACCGAAGCATCAGTTTCAGTTTCAAAACCTCGTTTTCGGTTTTTATCGGTTCGGTTTCAGTTTTAAAACCGATTTAAAGAAAAAATATTATAAATCTAAATAACCATAAAATAAATTAAAATAGATTGTTTCAACCGAGTGTATTGAAACACATAGTACAGAGTACAAACTAATAGACTATAATTTATCCAAAGTAGTACAAAGCTAGCTAGTTTTAAGCCCAAGCCAAGAAAAAAAATATGAGCAGGAGCACTCTAGTGAATCATACTTCAGTACACCAGCGGCAATTTGGAATTTTAGAAAATAGTCTACTGGTACTTCAACTTTCATCTTCAATTCAAAACAATCACGAATCTACAAAAACAAAAAATGGACATTTTATGTTAGTCTACCTGTAATTCAGTATTCAGCTAAATCAAATGAGTCAAGTAGTGGTCAGTGTGTATATACTATATAATACGAAACATGCAGTAAGAGACAATGTGCAACATTTTATAATTTGGTTCGGTTTGGACCTAAAACGGAAACCGAAATATTAGTGCGGTTCGGTTTTTTGAATTTTGGTTTCGGTTTCGGGTTTTTTCGTTTTCGGTTTTTTACGGTTCGATTTTTATTGGTTTCGATTCGATTTTGGTTTTAATTCAGTTTTTTCCTCACTTCTACTTTTGCTTACGCTTCTACATCTTTCTCCTATTTGTCATTAAATTTTGCGTTTGAATATTTTATTTTTATATATAAATACTATAAATATTATTTATTTAATTTGGCATTAGAGGATGAGAAGAAAACTGCAACAATATGATATAAAACCATGATTCTTTGTTTTTAAGTCTCTGATGGTTGCCTGTTTTATTTATTTTTGAAATGGAGTTACTATTTCAGATGTGATTACTTTTTTAGATATGAGGAGGAAATAATGTTGAATAAAATTGGTCTGTGCTCTCGATTTGCTTTGACGATTATATTTAATGTGTTGCTAAATGCACTTAGAAAATAGGAAAGTGCTTCCTAATTCTACGAATAAAAATAATCAATTTGATAGATTTTATGTTTCCAAATACTAAACTCATTTCATACAAGGAGTCACAATGTAAAACTGTTTTGCATGGTGAACAAATCGTCGATCAACATCCTTTTCCGTAGTCATTAACCACGATGGTTGATCGCTGTACAGAACGGTGTTGATCGACGATTGTTCGTCATGTAAAAAAATCGAAAATAATGAATTTGATTGCTTTTAAAACGATTGGTTTTATGAAAAGTATAAAGCTTAAAATTTTATGGTATTTTTTAGTAATTGTATTATGAAGCATTTTCCTAGATGCTTTTAGCAGCATGCTATATTTAACCAAAAACTAATCCTCTACCATTTTGTTGTCACTTTTTTTTTTAACCAATCTTTAATTCTACTTTTTCTTCTTTGCTATTTTTGTTCAAATGTTAAATTTTATGAAGTAAGTGTTCGATCGTTTTTGTGAAATACATTTGTGAATACGTTTCGGTTGCTTGTTACCTTGGAATATTTTTAAATCCTAAGTTAAGGCGTTGTGGAGCCTGCAAGCTGAGGTTTAAATGATTAGTCTTAGAAACATTTGTAATGTTTTTTTTATTTTTTATTTAGAGGGTGCTGGCGCTATTGATGCCTGTTTTATTATGCTCAAACAACGAATCATTCTACATGGATTTTATTTTTTTTTAGTGTAAACATCCTAATGAAGGCATAATTTAAACTTAGAAAAAATAAATAGAATTTGCACTATGTTTGATATATACAAGAATGGTACGATGTCTCATCATTTATGATTTGTGTACATTTTCAAGGATATTGTTGCATTAAAATAATGTGTACTTTTGGATTTTTATTTATATGTTTCATGCGTTTTTGCCAATTATTTTTATAATTTATGGTCTAGTAACTTTTAAGTTCATAAAGGAGTCCAGTTTGTAGATTATATTTTTATGGATTTTTTTTTGACATTTTTTTTATTTCACTAAGAGCCTTGTTTTACAAAATATTACAAATATAACCCATTTTTGGTCAATTCAGCGTTGAGTTGACCAAAATGTACTGGCGCAATCTGAGATTACGTCGGTACGCGTGACATGTAAAAATAGAAAAATTTGTACTGGTGCAATTTGAAAGTGCGCCAGTGCAAATTTACAGAAAAAAAAGATTGTAATGGCGCAAAGTGCGAATTTTAACAAAAAAACATTTTGTTAAACAAACCACTGAACACCACAAACCACTCCTGCATAAGAGAAAACACCATCTCATACATTGCAAACTTCACATGCCTAATGCAAGTTGTCCATGTCTAATGCAAGATACGTTTTGCGTAGTGCTAGCTGTCCATGCACAATGCAAGTTGCTCTTTGCATGGTGCAATCAATCTTGCACAATATTGGGCTACGGAAAGGAAAAATTTCAAATCCATACTATAAAATGTTAGGACACAAACAAGTCTTTTGTACATGACATGCACAAATAAAAAATATATTATCTATGTTATGGACAAAGCTGTTCCTACAAGTCTTCTGTAGTGTTCCTACATTGTATTCCAGCATCAAGTGTTGCATACTTCCGCAACATTACTTTATATTTGATGCACTTATAATATTATTTTCTACTTCTGCGGCTAATTTGGACATCCAAACAAATAGAAACGAGGATCATTTTGGTGCTACCATAAATTAACTATCCATTACTCGAAATAAACGTTGTCTCATGTCTTACTTGTACAATAGAGCAGAAATGATTCAAAGCTTGAGATGGAAAATTGGCCCAGTTCTTCCCTAGGAAATCCATGAAAAGTTGAGTTATTCAGAGCAAGAGTATTTCAAACTCCACTCGACAGCCATAGAGTCCTATATGTCGGAACTTGAACTTGATCATACTGTGGTACTACTCCAGTATCAGGCGATCCAGTTCTCGCGCTTGGTGCAATCGAGGTGGAAGATGCAATCGACGATTCACTTCTCTTTAGTGCCGACGCTTCGCTCGACTACGGCGTGCTCATTCCAACCTGTGGTGCCACCGTGTTGTGCTCCACCCACCGCCGGCCCACTGTCGCGGACGAGGATCCACCAGGGGTTGGGACGGTTGTGCAATACATTTACTGTAAATTTACATCACTTATCGCACTATACTGTAGCGGGGCATAAGATTGTGAGCTTCTTCGAATGTGTAAATTTACATCACTTATCGCACTATACTGTAAATCTATTTAGGCCCACCTTTTTTTTATTTCAAGAATAGTCCATTTTTATAAAAATTTGCAACTTTAGCCTCCTTTTGGCCAACTCAGCGCTGAGTTGGCCAGAAATTATTTTTTTGTACTGGCGCAATCAAGGACTGCACCTGCCAACGTGGACGTTGGTGCGATCATTGATTGCGCCTGTAATGAAATTGTTGAAAACTACTACATTACATGGGCGCGATCCATGATTGCGGTTAAAAAGTTTTTATTTTTATTTTTAAAAGCAGATAGTTTACTTTGCTTTTCCTTCTCTTATTTACCATCATAACCCATTTCTCACTCAAAACCCCAAAAACCCTAAACTTCTAAACCTTAAAAAATATATCAAAATCCAAGTTGTTTAAAGATCAAAGTTAAGAGCAAGCTAGGTTGGCTATTTGGAGTATCAAAAGGTATGAATTTGGTTTTTTTATGGTTATTTCTATTTTACCCATCTTAGTTAAAATTATTTTGTTCTTAGAATAGATCGGAATGACGCCAAATTATATTGGAATTATATGTTATTACGATGGAGAATTAGTTGTTGATGAACATAAATGTGGAATATATAACGGTGGATCTAGCAAACCGGCAAAAGTTTTAAAAGGGTCAAATTTCGTACAATTGAAGCAGGCCGTGTATAAATGTACTAAAATTAATCCGCATGAGTTTGACATTGAGTTAGTTTGCAATTGGACGACCGATTCCGGATCTAAGGCAATAAAAATCAAAGACAACGACGACGTGGAAATTATGTTGTCCTCTGTGTCAAAATCTATCGAATTATTTGTAATGAAAGAGCAGAGGTTGTCAACAGAGCCAGTCGTTACACCAGTGGTATCGGCTCCCGCAGCTTATTATCCGTATCCGACTATGAGCGTTCCCTCGTATGAGCAACAACAAATGGATTTTGGGTTTAATCCGCACATGAATTTTCATCATCCATCGCTATCGGGCTCCATATCCGACGCAGGGAAGTGTCCAAAATATAATGCACGGGTAACTCGAAATCTAGTATTCTCCTACTCCACAATATTACCATTGTCTTTTGTATGATTTTAAAAACTGTGTATATTTCAGTTTTGTACTGAATTACCTCACGACACAAAATTTCGCTGGACCATCTATAAGTTACCGTTGTTCGCCCATGGAGCCAATGCTCACCGAAGTGTATCGGATGACCCAACAGTAAGTTACTAGTGTTATCGCTATAGAATTATGTAGCGTATTAAATGTACTTCAGAATTTGCCGTTTGCACATGTATCCGACACCAGCCACCGAAGCAGAATCTAACGTTGAACCCAATATTCCTGATGTCGAAATGGAATTAGATGATCAAGATTTGAGAGAGGTAAATCCAGATCCTTCACTTGACAGCATGACCGTTGTTAGCATTCCTGATAATGATACGTCATGGGTTGATGTAATGCGAGTAGACAATGCTCCCTAAATTTTGATTTGGCAGGCGAAGACAACGCGGCCGAAGATAGTGATGAGGAGTTGCCGGAGTTTGAGATACCATTGGATGATGATTTATCCAATGCACAAATGATAGCTGGATCTGTGGTTGCAAATTTGCAATTCGACAACGAAGTTTTCTCGTCGTCCTGCGTTCAAAATTGTTACAAAGTAGGCTTGATGTTTGAGAGCAAAAGCAAATTCCTTCAACAGTTAAGTGAGTGGTCGATTTTGCGCTAGTTTCGTTTAAGCCAATCTGGTCGAACAAAAAGAAATACACTGCTATTTGCAACACGGATCCCAATTGCACGTGGAGAATACATGCCATAGATTCTAAAAAA
The DNA here is from genome assembly GCA_030737875.1 of Allium sativum. Classification (NCBI taxonomy): domain Eukaryota; kingdom Viridiplantae; phylum Streptophyta; class Magnoliopsida; order Asparagales; family Amaryllidaceae; genus Allium; species Allium sativum. The sequence continues at coordinate 23,294 of JASFAX010003542.1, forward strand.
TCGCAGAAAGGTTTGTGGGTTATTAAAAAATACCCAGTTGAACATAGTTGTCTAAATCCGATAGTGATCTCCAATCATAAACAAGCAACGTCGACTTTTTGGTTTCGAAGATCATGCCGTTTGTGAAAGCGGATTTGAGTATTACGCCTGGAATAGTGCAAGTTTTAATACAGGAACAACTATTTATAAAAATTGGTTATACAAAGGTATGGAGGGCATTAAGTAGAGCAATCGAAGGCATTTACGGTGACTGGGATGAGTCATACACTACCCTCCGTCAATATTTTGATGAACTTATCAAAGCTAATCCGGGGAGTGTTGCCCATATAGTAGCCGAACCATGCAGAGTTTTTGTAAGGGCATTTTGGGCTTGTGGGCCATGCATTGAAGGATTTGTGCATTGTCGACCTTTGCTTTCCATAGACGACACATTTATATTGGAAATACAAAGGCACGTTACTGGTTGCGACTGCTGTCGATGCAAATGATTCACTTTACCCGTTGGCATATGGGGTTGTGGAGGCTGAATCAACCGATACTTGGGGTTGGTTTTTTGCGTGTATACGAACATTCATTCGTAGTGTTCAAAATCGGCGCATCACTTTCACTTCTGATAGGATGAAGGGTATACCGGTTGCTTTGGAGAATTCTTGGAGATACCCACACAAACACAGATATTGCGCCAGACATTTAAACGCCAATTTTCAAGCTGCTGGATTTAAAGATAAAAATTTGACAGGTTTGTTTTATGCAGTAGCATGTGCTTCCGAAGTGGTTGAATATCAAAAGATCCGTGACGAAATTAAACTAAACAACGTTCCAACACATAATTGGATTGAGAAAAGTTTGGGGGAGAAGGAAGAGAACTGGGCTCTGTGTTTCGATGACGGTGGTAGATTTCATGTCATGACGACAAATGCTTCTGAAAGCTTTAATGGTGTACTTAGAGGTGCACGATCATTGCCCTCAAAGCTCTAGTTGCACGTACGTTTTTTCGGTCGGTGGATTATTTTTGTAAACGAAGGGATCTTGTTATGCCGGCGACGGCAAAGCTAACTCCCAAATGGGAGTTGAAGATATGTGAAAGGGCAAATGAAGCTAGATGTTGTCGCATTGTCCGATATAATGAAGGTGAGTAGGGAGTAATTTCGCATGTCGGCAAGGAATACAAAGTATTACTCGATCAAAACAATTGTTCTTGTATGTGCAGAATTCCGTTACTTCAGCACCTTCCATGCGAACATGTAATGGCGGCTTGTTCTAATGTAACCAACGGTGCTAATCGACAACACCATGACTTTGCCTCGAAGTGGTATTCGGTGAAGAAGTACTACACAGCTTGCAAACCGGAATTTCATCCTATTCCAGATAAACGTTATTGGAGCAAATTCCAGGGACATGTTTTATTGCCACCAACAATGCGTAGAACAGCAGGGAGACCCAAATCAACTAGATTTAAAGGAACAGTTGATGAAATGCGGGCTCCTAAAACGAATAGATGCAGTAAATGCGGAGTGGTAGGTCATAGGAGAAGTCTATGTAATTCAGTAAATTAGGATTTCGTACCGTAGTTAATGTTTGAACTATTTGTAGTAATGTTTGATTGCAATCAAATTTATTTATTTACTCCCGTACCGACAATACAGTGTTGCAATAACATTTGAATACGATGACTAATGCATTGTTGTAGACATCAACATTTGGATACGTTAATACACTGATACAATAGCATTTGGATACGATGACTAATACATCGTTGCATACTACATAAGCATTTGGATACGTTAATACACTTTTACAACGATACAAGTCTTGCCTACTCATTGGGATATCGTGGTAATTGGGATTCTAAATCCGAGTTAAGTTGTTTTAGATGGAAAATCTCCTTTTTCAGGAGGTCGTTCTCATCTTGCATTTCTAATGCATACTCATGTCCTCTTCGGCACATCGGAGAATCAACCCACTCGGTATACTTACAAACTCTGAAGGTGTTCGGATAAAGTAGGCTCATATCGTATCTAGCACATTTGTATAGCCTACGCCCTATACTAACGCTTCTATTTTTGTTCACAACCACGCAACAGGCCGACCCGCAGTAACAAAGCTTTCTTGGTACTGCCTCGCCGATTGCTAGAGCTCGGTATCGATTAGTATATTTACCCCCGTGCACCGCAACGAAATTAGTTTGGGGTGCACCGCCGAGATGATCTGGGAGTTCTACCATGTCAAATGTTTTAGGGTCGGGGTAAACTTCTTTACCCGGTCGACGGTGATTTGGGGACACTTGTTGGGAATCATCAATAAACGTCAGGCGGTCATAAGCTTCAGACTCCAAACTTTCCCAATTTTTTGACAAAGTGTCGTCGTCCGTTTCCCATTGATTCATCTTACACAAGCATGGGTTAAAATTTCATTTTTAAATCAACTATTTAAAATTCATTGTTAAATCTTGCTAAAGAGAATTTCATGTAAGTACCTTGGTTAGAGCACAATTTTGAAAAAGAGAAGGAAACACACACCTTTGATCTTCAAATTACTAAAAGCTAGAAGTGAACATGGATTTTGGTAAAGTGGCAGGAAGAAAGGCAAATGAGGAATTTAATTTCACTTTTGTTCCATTTACTTTTGCTTTGAATGGTCAAATAACAAGTAGGTAGTAGGCACCAGCTACATATTGTTGCTTTTTTGACCAAACACAAGGGCAACTGCCGTAATTTATTCCTCCTACACAAATCACACCTTCTTATATAGCAATACTTGTTCATCTTCTTAAAATACCTCCTACTTCTAATACTAAGACAAAATGCCTTCTTGACCATCCTCCTCAGACTCCGAAGAAGAAGCGTATGAACAAATGAGACTTCAACAGTATGCAGACGAATTCCCGGAGCTAAACCTGTTGGGACTTCAGGATGTACCACCTCAAGAAGTTCAAGCACGTCAACAAGTTCAATCACATCAACAAGTTCAAGCACGTCAACAAGTTCTAGTACGTCGACAAGTTCATGCACTTCAACAAGTTCAAGCACGTCGACAAGTTCAAGCACTTCAACTAGTTCAAGCACCTCAACAAGTTCAAGCACGTCAACATACTCAAGCACGTCAACAAGTTCAAGCACCTCAACAAGTTCAAGCGCCGCATGAACACATGGTTGAATCTTATCCCGTACGATGCTATTGCGGTTATGAGCTTGACGTTGTTGTTTGAGCTGATGGCAACGATATAGGTCGCCGCATTCATATATGTCGAGCCTATCCAAATGGTTGCAACTACACCGAATGGGTAGACGAACCTTTCAGCCCGAGGGCAATAGCTTATGCAAACGAACTATAACGCGAGATTAGACGACTCCAAAATGTTATTGAACATATGCGTTTCGACCGTAACCACTAGTTTGTAAGTGTTTGTTTAGTGCACTTAATTTTGAATGATTTTTTTGTATCGAATGAATTGCATTGAAGCGTGTTGAATGAATTGTATTGAATTGTCGAAGTCCAATGTTGAATGAACTGTGTTGTAGTGTACATTTTCAATGGAAGCAGAGGACTTGGTCCCTGGGGCTCAATCAATTATTGCGCCCCAGGGCCCCAGTATTGCAAAGCTTTACCATTGGGCGCAGTCATTGAATGCGCCCAATGGAACCAGAGAACTTGGTTCCTGGGGCGCAATCAATTATTGCGCCCCGGGGATCAAGTTCTCCAAAACTTTACCATTGGGCGCATTCGTTGTTTGCGCCTAATGGAACCAGAGAACATGGTTCCTTGGGCGCAAACAATTATTGCGCCCCAGGCACAAAGTTTTGCAAAACTTTGTCATTGGGCGCAATAATTGTTTGCGCCCAAGGGAACCCGAGAACTTGGTCTCTGGGGCGCAATCAATTATCGCACCCCAGGGACCAAGTTTTGCAAAACTTCACTACTTCAAATGCAAAAACTTCACTACTTCAAATGCAAAAACTTCACTATTTCAAATTCAATTACAATAACAAATGTAATTACAATAACAAATGATCTTCAACGTTTCAAACTATAAACATACAAATTAAACAATCTAATCAAAACAGGAAGGAATGCCAACTTAGGACATTTTCACTACTACTTTCAAAAGTACATTTTCACTACTACTACTTTTCCAAAAGTACATCAAAGCAATCGTTCCAACAACTCGTCCACATCGACCATCAACTTAACAAAAGTACATTTTCAATACTACTTTCACCCCTACTTTCCAGTTCACACAAATAAAAATAAAACAAGTCTAAATGCCAACTTAAAACAAATCCAACTTCAACATCTAACGTTTTTTTTTGGACCAGCCGCCACAACTTTTCCTTTTCTCCTAGGATTCTGTTGAGTTTCCCTTGCGACGTGCCTGGCTACGACGGACCGGGCACGAACTCACTTTGGGTCGGCTGAGAAGATGCCGCTTTTCTTTTCCCCTTGTCTTTTCTTGCGGACTTACGAACAGGAACATCTGGAGGCGATGCTGGTCGGGCAAGCCTGTTCTTCCTCAGAATCGACTGAAGAATGTGGGTAATGTTCATGCACTTAACCTTTGACGGCTCCGACACCTCCGCCGATAACTCCTCAACCAACGCGGCTGTATGGTAAATTGCATCGGTCTGCAATACACATATTGTAAGCTCGTATTTTAAAATATCGTTTGTGTTAAATACCATATGCAAAAAAATGTACATACAAGACCACACTCAAGTGGCGCTCTTGGGATGTAAGATTCATCGTCTCGAGGAACATCTAAAGGTGGATCTATAGAAAGGATAATATACCGCCGCGTGATGTTCCAATACCATGTGTAGTATGCCAAATCGGATACCGTGTCACACTTTGCTCTTGGACAAATTCGAAGCAATTGTTCCATGTATTTACTGCCGCTTGATAGGCCGCGTTGTCCCGGGCATCAATCAAGTAGTGTGCTGGTTTCTCGGGAATATGTTGGATAAGGCCAAACTATCTCATCACTCTATCCGGTAAGTGATATGCAACGTCGTTAGAGCAAATGAGTGGAACGCGTGCTTGCCAAAGCTGGACTAAAGCAACGCACAATGCCGGTAGATTAGCAAGTGCCTCGGTATATGGGGTCCATGAAACAGCGTCGTAATAAAGTACGTCTAACTCGTTACGATAGAAAGAAATGTTGTGTCTAGGTGTGAAAAACGAGCTCTTCGGCCCAACCCACCTATTGAAAACATTAAATTACAGACTTTCTGCCGGAATTTTAATAAACCCTATGTTCAATATATACTTTTAGTAATATTATCTCAAAGCAAAAGGCAATGAAACATCAATTTGCGCTTTCTTCATAGTTACTCTCCCAACGGGGAGATACGCCCAAGACCACGTCTGTAGACAAGTAAAATTATTATAAAACATAGGACACAACGAGTAAAGAAATATCCCTCAAAAAATAACACTAAAAAAAGAAATACCTGCACTAAAGTAAGGCAACCTCCAATTGAATCGAGCCACCCCAAAGCCATCAGTGTTAGCTTCGCATATGTGAAGCCAAGAACGGCACTACCCCAAGCATACTTACGGCATAAATCAAAGTCCTCCAAGTAGTGTAACCATCTAAGCCAAACACGAGATTTCGAATGGTCGCAAACCAAACGGGAAGTGATAATATGAAGGATAATGGCCCGTGCACGCTGCTCCATTTGTTCTTGAGAAGCATCCTCAGGAATGTCTTCGTCTAATTGCTGCCTAAACCACGACATATTAATCATCTCGGGCCTGTGCCACTCGACTCCTGGAGGAGATAGTCCTAGCAAACTCTCGCACATTTCCACATTATCATCGGATTCAGGAGTGGTGAATGGACGACCATCGATGGGTAAGCCAAGTAAAATCGCCACGTCCGCCAATGTGATCGTCATTTCACCGCATCTAAGGTGAAATGACGATGTCTCCGGTCTCCATCGATCTACTAAAGCTGTTATATGATGGCGGTCGATTTGTATGGATCCAAGGCGATGTATCAAGAGAAAACCCGCTCGATCAAGTAGCTCCAACACACCGGCGCGTTTTGAAGTGACCAACTTTAAGGACGATGAGTGCTCGATGGTTTCAACTGCAGTTTTGAGCTGGCACACAATAACAAAAGTGAATTTTTGACTAGTTAACATGCACAAATTTTTGACTACTTAACATGCCTTTTCAAACCACAAGAAAAGGCTCCACAAATTAGGGGTGAGCATTATTTGGTTAAACCAAATAAACCAACCGAACCAATTTATTTTGGTTGGTTTGGTTTGGTTTTGAAATTAGATCGGTTTGTAATCGGTCCGAAAAAATATTTAATTTGGTTATCGGTTTAACCAAATTAACCGAACTTTTATTATATTTTCAAAATTATTGATATTTTACTAAATATTTTATGTTATTTTAGTTGTCTAAGTAAATTTTAATCATCACATATGTATCAGGATTACTTTTGGAAAGCATAAGAATCATAAATAATAATACTTTAATCATATATTTGTATTTTCAATTTATAGTTAATATTATGAACATAAAGTCTAAAATATTTTTAGTTCGGTTAAATCGGATAACCAACCGAACCAACCAATCTTAATTTGGTTGGTTTGGTTCGGTTTTCATTTTTATTGGTTTTAGTTTGGTTTGACAATTTTTATCATCGGATAAACCGAACCAACCAAACGCTCACCCCTACCACAAATCATATGACCACATTTTCCAGTCTCAACAAAACTCTCAAGAAATCAATAATTTTGCATATATATGACCAACCCATCAACTATATACATCTGTAAACCATCGGTGTACAAAATTACAGGAAAACTCAAGAAAACCCTAAACCTAAATTCTGAGATAAACACACGAAAATAATTGCGATAATTACCAATAGCTTGCTCCTGTGTTGAAGAACTTGCCGTATGTTTACTGTAGAAGCTGAAATTACTTGAATATAATTGGGGTTTTAATTTCGGATTTGGAGTTTTAATTTCGGTTTTGGGTTTTTTGGATTCTGATGGATGTTTTAAATTTTACCAAGTCACGAGGTGCCATCGTTTTTTTTAAAAAAAGGAAACCTTACAGGGCGCAACCATTGATTGCGCCCATAGGAAACTCATTTCCTGGCCAACTCAACGCTGAGTTGGCCAAAAGGAGGCTAAACTTGCAAATTTTCATAAAAAGGGGCTATACGTGGAATAAAAAAAAGTGGGCTAAAATAGAAAAATGCTCTTTATGATTTGTGTACATTTTCAAGGATATTGTTGCATTAAAATAATGTGTACTTTTGGATTTTTATTTATACGTTTCATGCGCTTTTGCCAATTATTTTTATAATTTATGGTCTAGTAACTTTTAAGTTCATAAAGGAGTCTAGTTTGTAGGTTATATTTTTATGATTTTTTTTTTTTTCATTTTGACCTCTTTTTATTTCATTAATAGCCTTGTTTTACATAATATTACAAATATAGCCCACTTTTGGTCAATTCAGCGTTGAGTTGGTCAAAATGTACTGGCGCAATCTGGGATTGCGCCGGTACACGTGGCATGTAAAAGTAGAAAAATTTGTATTGGTGCAATTTGAAAGTGCGCCAGTGCAAATTTACAAAAAAATAAAAAGGTTGTAATGGCGCAATTTTAACTTGCGCCAGTGCGAATTTTAACAAAAAAACATTTTGTTAAACAAACCACTGAACACCACAAACCACTCCTGCACAACAGAAAGCACCATCCCATACATTGCAAACTTCACATGCCTAATGCAAGTTGTCCATGTTTAATGCAAGATACGCGTAGTGCTAGCTGTCCATGCACAATGCAAGTAGCTCTTTGCATGGTGCAATCAACCTTGCACAATATTGGGCTACGGAAAGGAAAAATTTCAAATCTATACTATAAAATGTTAGGACACAAACAAGTCTTTTGTACATGACATGCACAAATAAATAATATATTATCTATGTTAAGGACAAAGCTGTTCCTACAAGTCTTCTGTAGTGTTCCTACATTGTATTCCAGCATCAAGTGTTACATACATCTGCAACACTACTTTATATTTGATGCACTAATATTATTTTCTACTTCTGCAGCTAATTTGGACATCCAAACAAATAGAAACGAGGATCATTTTGGTGTTACCATACATTAACTATCCATTACTCGAAATAAACGTTGTCTCATGTCTTACGTGTACAACAGAGCAGAAATGATTTAAAGCTTGAGATGGAAAATTGGCCCCGTTCTTCCCCAGGAAATCCATGAAAAGTTGAGTTATTCAGGGCAAGAGTATTTCAAACACCACTCAGTAGCCATAGAGTCCTATATGTCGGAACTTGAACTTGATCATACTGTGGTACTACTCCAGTACCAGGCGATCCAGTGCTCACGCTTGGTGCAATCAAGGTCGAAGACGCAATCGACGATTCACTTCTCTTCAGGGCCGACGCTCCGCTCGACTTCGGCGTGCTCATTCCAACCTGTGGTGCCACCGTGTTGTGCTCCATACCCACCACCGGCCCACTGTCGCAGACGAGGATCTACTAGGGGTTGGGACGGTTGTGCAATACATTTACTGTAAATTTACATCACTTATCGCACTATACTGTAGCGAGGCATAAGAATGCAAGCTTCTTCGAATGCGTAGTGGGGCATGTGAACCCGAGCAAGGCGATGGAGCCTGGGCTTGTTTAAGAGGCTGGTGAATGAGACTATATGGCTTATGTACGTCGAGTTTATGGGAAACACATTGTGAACCGGAGCAAGGTGACGGAGCTTGGGCTATTAAGCCGACCGTCGTTTTCGCTGTGCCGTCTGTGGCAAGGAGCCTGCCACCCACCGCCCGCTGTTGTCATTATGAGGCACATCACTAATATACCATAAGGTCATAGTTAGCCGTCGTTCATGTAGTTCCTTTTCAACATTCTCCCGAGACGGCTTCCGCTCCTTTCGGTCCTTCCCGCTTGAGACGACTTCCGCTCCTTTCGGCGGTTGTTTTTATGATTTCGCCGCCGAAGGTGAAGAGGATGTTTAATGGCACTTTTGGAAGGAGGTAGGCCGTGGTCTCGCAGCCTCGGCAACTTGGCAGAGATGGACATGTCAGAGTACCGAAGGAGACGTCGATGAACCGAAGGACGGGTGCAGGTAGTTTTCTTACGTCGGTGAAGTGGAAGACTAGTACAAATTTAAAATAGGCAATGTATTCCTTCACGTTGGCGATCTGCTAGTACAAATTATTCCTACTTATTGATCTTAACTGATAGTTCATTGTCCCTGCTTTGATATATTAGCATACATGCATAAGATAAGATAATTTGGTTCCTAACAAATTATTTGGCGTTACAGTTTATTCTAGCAGATTATCACTTAGCATGCAATGCCGATATGTAAGAAACATTCAACGCTGTCCATCAGGTAAAACTGGAACCATTAATTGTATATAACATTGTGTTAGAAGGTACACACCATGAATAATTTTGAACCAACTTTTCAAAAGATTCGGTAATTTTTGGATTAAACTGTGTCTTGAGTTTTTCGTTTTGAACATTAATCACAGTAAATAAAAAGAGTTTAGAGACAACATGGAGAATTGAATGAAGATTTTGGATACCTTATCATTCATTTATTGAATTACAAAGTGTTGGATTGGCAGGACACCAAGATAAAAAAAAATAAACTATTAGCCAATATATTAATTTCTCTCCTAGGCAGCTGCTATTTATAGATGTATGTTACGGAAAATATCCTTGGAAAGTTTGAGAACCGTTGTAGTGTCAAATTAGAGAGGGTCGACCTATATCCACATCAAGAAGGGGACCAATACCGAATTCTATAATAGGGAGCGGTACTGTTCCCTCATTTTGAGGGATACTGGGGAGAGATCCCTCATGTGGGTCCCAATAGTCTTTCCAACCTTGCTCTTAACTAATTTGTCAAGTTTTCGTATCATTGCAGGGATTTAAACTACTATTGGTAGAACTTGAACTTTCTATTAGTTAGTCATGGAGTTGTACGAATCTCTAGCATCAGCTTTGGTCGATCCCGCACCTTGTGAGCTTCCGGGCAATGTTTCGCCAGGCTCATTCGACTGTAGCCTAATGGTGCTTTCCAAGCTTTATGTCCGGACTTTCGGACCATCTCTCTATGCTTTTTGCCACGATAATTGCCAAGTTGCGTCAATCCAGATACATGGAAATGGCCGGGTAATAGCTTCAAACACATTATTTGGAAATATTTGGCCTTAAGCCTATTTAACTTTGAAGCAATTAAATAGTTTGAGGGTTCTTTCGAAAGTTAATAGGGCTTCGAGCTCGAAATAGTTTTTGAAACAATCAACACAATCCTTTGAAACTATTTTATCTGATACCTTTGGCATCGAAATGAAACCAATTTATAAAGGTAGGCTCGAAGCAGTCGGCTTTGAATCCAATTTTGGCAATGGAGTTGGTATGATTTGAAACCAATTATTAAACGCGGATCTCCTATTTGCAAATTGAAGAAAATGTTTCAAAACACTTCTTCCCACCTACTTTAAAGCACTCCATGTTAAGTTTCCTTAGCATTGTGCGCTTCTCTGCAGTTCGAAGCGACGAAGTGATCATTGAAGCCATCATATATGAATCAAAGTCATTGCTTCGTAGGTGGCAAAATCGTATATAACTTTAAAAAATGCAATTTTTGTGGTTCAAAGAAATACTTTCCATCAACTCCATATTATTTGGAAAACCTTATTGGTTTGAAAAGTTTTCTTTTTAGTTTAATGTCATAATCTAAAAATTAGAAACGATAAAATATTGCAATCCCTTAATTTTTGAAATTATTATTTAACTAATCTTGTATATATTTAATGTATTCAAACATAATTTATATCCTAGTATAATAATATACATAGCCACTTTACATTAGTAGTAGTAATAATAATAATAATATATGCACCGAAAAATAAAACCAAAGATTGTTTCAAACAATATATTGTTATGTAACGATGGTCGGAACAAAGCCCCCCGCATATGAGTTGGCACACACATCCTTGTAACAATAGGAATCCTTGTTGTTACATGCCTACCACCTCATATTTGTACCCAATTCCGTCAATATATTCCGTGATGTGGGACCATTGTATCTAAATCATCATTCCTCCTTAAGAACATGCGAGGCAATCCTAACAATAACCCCCTTGACCTCGCATCCTACGAGTATCTTTTGAGAGCACTGTCTTGCCTGTATGGCCTAGTCGTTCGGCTCTGATACTGCTGTTATGTAATGACGGTCGGAGTAAAGTTCCCCTCCCTTGCATGCATATGAGATGACACACAACCCCCATATAACAAAAGGAATCCCTGATGTTACATGTCTACCATCTCATATTTGTACCGAATTCCTTTAATATACTCCGTGATGTGGATTATTGTATCCAAACCATCATTCCTCCTTAGGAACATTCGAGGCAATCCTAACATATACGATATAAGAGTTCTGTTATACAATCAAATTACGTAATTACACTTAAGATATTATCTTAACTCAATTAAATTTGATAATTATCGCTTAAAGGAGAATGATTATGCGCAGAAGAGGTACTTTATATACAAGTTGTCAACATTACCTAACGAAGGGTTATTGAGCGAAAATCAATCGAGGGAGAAAGAATTGTTGTACTAAAGAGGATATCGATTGGCTGATTACAAAAGAGAACCTGGTTATTGTATGATTTCCTACATTGTGATGGATTTACTTTACTTGTTTATAAACAGTTCAGATTATCCTAAACCATGTTTGTGGAGATGACCGATTGTGCCTGGTTAATATTCTAGTTGCATATAGTTTTAATATACAGTATTTTGAAATATTTCCACTTGCATCAGGTTTTAAATATGTCCAACGTATTATAATCGTTTGATTGAGAATCAAATGATTTTAGGGACACGTTACAAGGATGCTCAACTAGAGCATTTATGGAGGCGTGACATCAATATTATGGATATGTATACTTGTCATTTTAATAGGATGTGATAAACATGTCGTATATGAGACATGTTGTACTATACATTATTCAAATCTCCGCTTTGTTCGAAATTGCAACATTCTGATTTTATGCATCGATATTCATTTATCAATTTTATGCTAGCATATTTTTTTTTTAATGAGTTTAAGCTTTATTGATGGGCATTGCAGCCCAAAAAGAAAACAAAGACACAAAGCCTTGTTACAATGCTTCATTGGTTTGGAATCTTCCACAGCCGACATATGCTTACTTTACGTACTGAACTAAAGGGAATAATTAAACAAAGTGCGAAAATTTCAGATCTAAATAAAGAAAAAAGGAAACCCTCATCTTCTTCAATATATGGCGGCTGGAAGGCGAAGTAACTCGTGCTTGTACCTTGGTGCTGATCTAGTGGTAGCAATCGATCCACGACTGCCCTTTCGCTTGTTGCAGGTCCCTTTCCTTTGGTAAGTTCTCCTTTCTTCCTTAGCAGCGCCAAATTAAGGTCATTTATTGCAAGCTTACTAACGAACTCCACTGACCGCTCTTTGTTGTGATGTATGCGGTTGTTCCTATCCTTCCATGCACTCCAAACAACAACTGTAAGAGTGATTGCCTTCACTTCGGTTACCTCACTTACGCATTGCCTAAGCATTTCAAGGTTTGCCATAATTTCCTGTAATTTGATATATGTAGTAGTGTAATTCACTTCTTTACAACATGCTTCCCAATTTTTCGTTGTGAAATCGCATTCAAAAAATAAACGATTGTGGTTTTCTTCATTGGATTTGCAAGAACACATGTTGACTCATCAATTATGCCCCATTTGAGGTGTCTATCCTTCGTCGGTAGACGACCCAAAACAGCCTTGTAAGCACACAAGCCATTTTGGGTACATTTCATTTGCACCAAATAATTTTGCTTCATGACTTGTTTGCGTGTTTGGTCCTAATGTCACTCCAGGTCTGTTGTAAATTGAAACCACAACCCATCCATGTCTATGTATCAAACTGCCTGTCCTCGTGAATTTGCTTGTTTTCAATTACCCCTCTTTGTTCAGAGTTACAAGCAATATTTGCATTCCATTGATTGTTCAGTATAATGGAATTAGCCGTCACATTTGGGAAACCATAGGCATAATAACTATCCCACCCATGTGTGTCAATAAGAGATTTGCCATTTATCCAGGGGTCCTTCCATAAATCAGTATCGTTTCCTTTGGCAATTTCTTTTCTGCAGTGATTGGCTAAAGTGCTTCTAATTCTCAGAATAGCCTTCCATGTTGTCGAAGCATTGTTGTCTTCCTTCATAACCCAAAAGTTATCTCTGCCATGCCCGTTGTTCATCCATTAGCCCATAATCCCGAGTTGTTAACGATTTTCCATGCTTATTTTAGGGCAAAACCATCTCTTCTTGTCTTAGTATTCCTTAAACTCACTCCCCTTCCTCCTTGGGTCTGCAAAGGTCCTCAAATTTAATCTTGTGTAGTCCACCATGGAAAATGAAATCAGCACAAACCTTCTCAATCTTTTTGATCGATGCATTTGGTAATTGGAATGTTCGGAGCCAAAATTAACTTTAGCATGGATGATGGTATGCACCAATTCTATTCGACCAGCAAATGACAGTAGCCTTGAACTCCATCCATATAATCTGTCTCTAATGCTTGTAATTAAGCTTGTACATTTCCGTCAGTTATTTTGTTCGAGGAAAGTGGCACACCCAAGTATTTCACTGGGAGTTCCCCTTCTTGTACATTCAGCGCTTCAACGACATGTTGCTTATTCCTGCAAGTTTTATTAAAATAGCATTTAGTCTTTAAATCATTGAATTTTAAACCACAAAGTACCTCTGTATTTCCAAATATGTCTTTGATGTGTCCAGCTGCAACCCCATTTGCTTTAGTACAAATAAGTTAGTCATATGCGCATAGCATGATCTTATATATATATATATATATATATATATATATATATATGCACAATCACACACACATATATGTATATATGTGTGGTTATGGGGGGGGGGGGGGAGTGGAGTGCACACACATATTATTATGTTATGTTCATGTATATTCAGTATATACTATATTGTCATTTCGGTGTGAGATTATATCAGTGAGACCTAGTATAATGTCTTTTTTTTCGTTATCAACAAAAAAAAATTATGGTATTAAAAAGTCAGACGTTGTTGTTCGGTAATTGTTTCAGGATACTACAAAAGGTGGGTTGTTAAGGAAAGATACCCAATTATACTGCATTTGAGACACCAAAACCTATTGTCTTTTCCATTCCAATACAGCAAAAAACAACTAAAACTTGGAATTTAAAATGAAGGTTCAAAATTCACCTCCTGTAATGAAAACTATAGCCATTTATAATTGATGTAATTTTCTGAGAGAGAATTCAACAATGGCGGACCCTCCCCGTAACCCACATTTGTTTCTTTTGTAAACATAATCTATCTACGAGCAGATACCTTTACCAGCCTTAGATTTGGGGTAGGGGTGAACATTATTTGGTTAAACCAAATAAACCAACCAAATCGACTTTTTGGTCGTTTTGGTTTGGTTTTGAAATTAGATTGGTTTGTAATCGGTTTGAAAAGTATCTAGTTTGGTTATCGGTTTAACCAAATTAACCGAACTTTTATTATATTATCAACAACATAGTAAATATTTTAGGTTAATTAGTTATTTAAGTAAAAAAAATCATCACAAATATAACAGAATTATTTTTGGAAAGCATAAGAATCATAAATAATAATATTTTATTCATATATTTATAATTTATTTCAAATTATAGTTAATATTATGAACATAAAGTCTATTTTTTTTAATTTAGTTAAATCGAATAACCGGCCGAACCAACCAATCTTAATTTGGTTCATTTATTTTTTATTTTTATTGGTTTTAGTTTGGTTTGACAATTTTCATAATCGGATTAACCAAACCATTCAAACATTCACCTCTGATTTCGGGGGACCCTAAGTCCTAATGATTGCAAGCTGAATTCCCTCATTTCCGAGCGAGGATAACATTATTATATTGGGCGTGCTGCCTTAAAACTATATCTTTATTGACATAATCCTGTAGGTATAGTTAAGATTCAACGCTCTAGGTCCATTAATATTTGGCAAGCTTAAGCAAATTTCATTGCCGATGATATCATTTAAAGTTTATACAAATATGTTTATCACTTTGAATATATTTTGGAGCCAACCTTGCAGGAAAGATAAGAAGAGCAACACTGTTGTGATTATCAAATTAGAATTGGCTTAACAGCAGCAGTTTTACAAGGTAAAAAGGTCGTTTTCTTAGACCTTTCATCGGATTCAGTTTTCCTATTTGTATAATACCTGATCAATCGTCATTTACAGCCCTCTAAAGTATTCGAATTATCCTGAAAAGCTAATCACAAACACTTTTCCGATTCAACAAAATAAACAAGTTATTCATATTAAACAAATTATTCCTACTTATTGATCTTAACTGATAGTTCATAGTTGTCCCTGCTTTGATATATTAGCATACATGCATAAGTAAACATGGAACCATTAATTATATATAACATTTTGTTAGAAGATACATACCATGCAGGGCCGGCCCTGAGATATAAGAGGCCCGAGGTGATTTTTTTAGGCCCTATCATTTAAAAAAATGAAAAAACAAAAAAATAGAAAATTTTCAGTGATATCTAATGATAATTACATAGAAAAATAACAAAAGGGCCTTCTAATTGTACTTAATGTTCTTACACTACGAGTTGTAAATTTGTAAGAAAAATAGTTTAATCTAATGATTCTAACCTTTTTAATACATAGCCATTTCAGTAAAATCATTTAATAACTTATGTTTCAAAAAGCACTTTCCATCCAATAAAATTATACAAAATAGTCAATGATAATTTATAAACGACTGAACTGATGCATTAATGCAGAAGCAACACATCATTTTGATATAATCTGGCATATCAATAACTTATTTGGCATTTGCTGGTAATACAACTTTAATGATAACAAGTGTGCATATAACTCCAATCCTTCAAAATTCAATCAATAAACTCGGTTAAAAATAAATCTAATCTAAAAACTGTACCCAATTTTGCAACATAAGAACCTCATTAGGATTTTGTTAAAACCTACTTTTACCTAATTTTTGATTTCTTCTTTAAACAACCAATTGAAAATCCTCAAAATTGGATTGTGGGTCTTGAGCAGCTGTTATTGGTTCGGGGTTTTCCTATAGATGCTTTTCCAAACTAGGGTTTTAGGAATCGGCTTTAGCAGAGAGAGCTGAATTCGATTGTATGCTATGTTGCTCATTGCGGTTGTCAAACATCATATGGCTGCGTGATTAGGTCACGGCGCCGGTGGAATCCAATTTAGGAGAGGGAGGGTCGAGTGAAGGAGCCGAGGTTATGGCTGTAGAATCTGGGGATGCTGATTTGTGAGGTTTCGAAGCTGCATCTGGCGGCTTTGGAGGCGGAGAATGAGGAGGGGAGAAAGGCGGTTGGAAGGAGGGGAAAGGCATGGAATTTTCTCGTCCGCCATTTTTATGTCTGCGTTTGCATTTTTTGGAACATCAAAGCTAGTCATCGGTACTGGGTATTTTTTCTTTGGAGGCCCCTCACACATTTGAGGCCCTAGGCTATTTGCCTAGTGAGCCTATGCTCAAAACCGGGTCTGATACCATGAATAATTTCAAAACCAACTTTTCAAAATATTCGGTAATTTTTGGATTAAACTGTGTCTTGAGTTTTTCCTTTTCAACATTAATCACAATAAATAAAAAGAGTTCAGAGACAACATGGAGGATTGAAGGAAGATAGAAGTGACTGGCACAGTGGATGAAGGAACTATGCAAAATCACCACTCTCTCCGTTACTTTCCAAAATACGGAAAATAAATAAAAATTGTTTTCTTTTTTGCGTGATGTCAATTAAAATGGTTGTTTTTCACGATGAACTTGCATCGTTTATATTTTTGCATAGACAAACCCGAAACTATAAAGAATAAACCAAGATCCGCCTTCAGTTTTTTGAAGGAAATAAAATTTTATCCAAATATTTACATCCAAGAAGAAGTATGTCATTAACATCAAATACTCTTTGAAGTAAAAATATATATAATTTGTTGACAGTTTACACTTCGTATTACTAGGGCTGTCGATGGATATCCGAAAAACCCGAAATCCGTCTGCATCCGCATCCGAAAAGCGGATAAATATCCGATATCCGGAAAAACGGATGCGGATGCGGATATGGCCACATCCACATCCGAAAATTATCCGTTCGTTTTTTTCATGATTATAGCTCAAATTATGTGTATTTTAATATAATTAAATATACTGATTTATTATATCGTAAAGTTGAAAGTGTGCTAAATGCACATTAATTGCTCAAAATTATAACTTATCATCATATTTATTTATTTTTAGCACTTTGGTAATCAATTCGGTTGAAAAAAACGTAATACTAAACTAAAAAAATTCATTTATGTTCATTATTTTATCGATCCTTAGCGAAACAGATGATTATCCGATATCCGTTCATATCCGCGGATGCGGATATTCGATATCCGGAAATAATTTCGGATGCGGATGCGTATATGGCACTATCAGCATCCGAAAGTATGCGTTGACAACGATGTATTAGGTTAGAACTTAGAACTGGTTAACGGACAGTATCAAGATTCCATCTGTGCTAGTTACTTAACCACGTAATATGTACATATGGACCTGGATGATCAATTTAGCAATGGGCCGTACACTTGCTGGCTCGTTGTGCTAAGAAGCACTTGGGAGCGGCTAGGGTTTTCTTCATCCATAAAAACCACCGCCGCAGAGTGCAAATGCAATTCGCTGTTGCTTATACTTCTTCCTCTTTCTCACTTCTGTCCTCAAATTTTACGTTTGAATGTTTATTTTTATATATAAATGCTCGAAATATTTATTTGATTTGGCATCAGAGGATGAGAAGAAAACTGCAACAATATGATGTGAAATCATGATTCTTTGTGTTTAAGTCTCTGATGATTGCCTGATGTATTTATTTTTGAAATGGAGTTCCTATTTCAGATAAGAGGAGGAAGTGACGATGAATAAAATTGGTCCGTGTTTCTGATTTGCTGTGACGATTTCATTTAACCAATCTCTGATCCTCTTCTATTTTGTTAATCCTTTTATTTTTATATTTTTGCCAATTTTTAATTCCCCTTTTTCGTCTGTGCTAATTTTGTTCGAATTGTGTGTGGGATGCTTTAGGCAATCAAAGACTTAACCTGTTGCTTTGGAGAGCCTTAAATAATGAGCTCCTGGCCAGCAAATTCATTAAGTAGAATGAGGATGATTTTGAATAGTACTTGCAGCTTATGGCAGGAGGATGAGGAAACTAATATGCACTTATTCTTCCATTGTGCTTATGTTCATAAAGTATGGACACATGTACTGACAGTGGGTGGACATCACACGCCTAGCAGAAACAACAGTGAAGAATGGTAGACCATTCTCAAGGCAACAAAGTGGCGTGATGGTAAATTCATGGTCCTCTTGCAAAGCTTCAAGGTATGTTGGTTGTTTAAAACCCAATTTGATTGTTTATAAAAACCCACCGCCGCAGAAAGCGTCCACAGCTTGGTGTTTTTTATGTTTCTTCATCCTTCTCTCTTATCCTCTTTCATTGTTAAATTTTCTCTTTGAACTTTTATATTTATATATAGATACTCTAAATATTTATTTGACCGGGCATCAGGGTATGAGAAGAAAACTGCAACAATATGGTGTAAAATCATGGTTTTTTGTTTTTAAGTCTCTTGATGGTTGCCTGTTTTAATTGTTTTAAGATTGTATTTTATTTTAGAAATAATTAGGAGGATATGATGAATAAATTGGTCCGTGTTTCCGATTTGCAA
>JASFAX010003543.1:0-42172 GCA_030737875.1 Allium sativum
AAACTCTTAGAAATTTTATGGGAAAATAATGATGCTTTTGGGTGGGAACTGAGCGATATAAAAGGAATTAGCCCATCAATTGTGGAACATCGCATACATTTAGTTGATGAGGCTAAAACCACCCGTGAGGCTCAAAGGCGATTAAACCCAAACATGAGAGAAGTGGTCAAGGAGGAGATAATCAAATTCCTAGACAATAACATCATCTATCCCATCTCTGATAGTACTTGGGTAAGTCCGGTACAAGTTGTACCAAAGAAGTCGGGAGTCACATTGATCAAAAATGAAAGTAATGAGCTCGTCCCAACAAAAATCAAAACAAAATGGCGTGTGTGTATCGACTATCGAAAGCTCAACTCAGCCACACGAAAAGACCATTTTCCCTTGCCTTTTATTGACCAAATGCTCGAACGCTTAGCGGGTCATGAGTACTATTGTTTTCTCGATGGATACTCTGGCTATAACCAAATCCCTATTGCTTTAGAGGATCAACATAAGACCACCTTTACTTGTCCCTTTGGAACCTTTGCTTATCGTCGCATGCCTTTTGGTCTTTGTAATGCCCCCGCGACTTTCCAAAGATGTATGATGAGTATTTTCTCTGATATGGTGGAAGAATTCTTGGAAATATTTATGGATAATTTTTCAATCTACGGATCATCTTTTTCCCAATGTCTCACTCATTTAGAACTCGTCCTAAAACGGTGTAAGGAGAAGTCACTCGTGCTTAATTGGGAAAAATGTCATTTCATGGTAAAAAGGGGGATAGTTCTAGGTCATGTCGTCTCAAAAGATGGCCTTGAAGTCGATAAATCCGAAATCGATTTGATTGCTAATCTACCTCCTCCTAAGTCTGTTAAGGATGTTCGTTCATTTCTTGGCCATGCAGGATTATATAGAAGATTCATTAAGGATTTCTCGAAAATTTCAAAACCTCTCTCGAACTTACTTGCCAAAGACGTCAAGTTTGAATTTTCTAATGATTGCAAAACATCTTTCGAAACTCTTAAGTCAATCTTGACCACAACTCCCATCATTCAACCCCCTGATTGGACTCAACCCTTCGAACTTATGTGTGACGCTTCTGATTTTGCGATTGGAGCCATCTTGGGTGAACGAATCGATAAAATCCCTTGAGTTATTTATTATGCTAGCAAAACCTTAAGCGAGGCCCAACTGAATTACTCAACTACTGAAAAGGAATTTTTGGCATTTGTCTTCGCTCTTGAGAAATTCAGACCATATCTCATAGGATCCAAAGTCATAATTTACACTGACCATGCTGCCTTATGATATTTTCTTTCTAAAAAGGATGCCAAAGCCCACTTGATTCTTTGGATCCTTCTTCTTCAAGAATTTGACATAGAAATATGAGATAAAAAGGGTTCTGAGAATGTTGTAGCTGATCATCTCTCTCGAATTGTGCACGAAAATGTTGATGACACCCAAATCAATGACTACTTTCTCAATGAACAAATCCTTTCCATCTCTAACACCCCTTGGTACGCTGACATTGTGAATTATCTTGTCACGCAGCAAACACCCGCTGAATAGTCGAAACAAGATAGGCAAAAATTTCTCTCTAAAGTTCGAAATTTCTATTGGGACGACCCATATCTTTTCAAATACTGCCTAGACCAAATCATTCGAAGGTGTGCACCCGATCATGAACACCAAAGTATTATCTCTTTCTCACACGACCATGCTTGTGGCGGTCATTTTGGAGCAAGAAAAACTGCTGCAAAAGTTTTACAAAGCAGTTTTTATTGGCCCACACTCTTCCAGGACGCTTTTGAATTTTGCTCTAAATGCGATCGATGGGTCGAATCACTAAGCGAAACATGATGCCTCTTAACCCCATTTTAGTGATTGAGTTATTCGATGTTTGGGGCATCGATTTCATGGGACCATTCCCTAACTCAATTGGGAATCGTTACATCTTTCTTACGGTAGACTATGTCTCAAAATGTGTTGAAGCCATCCCGACCAAAATAAACGATAACAAGGTTGTTATCAAATTCCTCAAAGAAAACATCTTTTCACGCTTTGGTACACCTCGAGCTATCATTGGCGATAATGACACTCACTTCTGTAATCGTGCTTTTGGGTCCTTGCTCAAGAAATACTCAATCACACACAAGCTAACGATCCCTTACCATCCACAAACTAGTGGACAAGTAGAAGTTTCCAATAGATAAATCAAACAAATTCTTGAGAAAACCGTGAATTCCAATAGAAAAGATTGGTCCTTAAAACTGATTGATGCACTTTAGGGATTTCGCACTGCTTACAAAAGCCAATCTAGGAATGTCACCATATCGGTTAGTCTTTGGGAAGGCCTGTCACTTACCTCTTGAATTAGAGCATCGTGCTCTTTGGGAAATTAAACTTTTGAATTTTGACTTAGAGAAGGCCGGCTCATATAGGAAGTTACAGATCTCAGAACTAGAGGAATTAAGAAATGAAACATATGAAAATGCAAAAATCTTTAAAGAAAGAACCAAAGCCCAACACGATAAGAACATACTTCGTAAGGAATTCAATGTAGGACAAAAAGTTCTTTTATACGTCTCTAGACTTCACTTATTTCCAGGAAAACTCAGATCTCGATGGACTGGACCTTATGTTGTGAAAATAGTATATCCTCATGGAGCAATTAAAATTGAAAATCCTAAGGATGGAAAAGTCTTCAAAGTAAACGGTCAACGTCTGAAACCATTTTTGGAATTCGAGCAATACGAAGACGATTACCTTATCAGTCTTCATAAGCCTGATTATCCACCATGAAATCAGGTGGTACATGCTTTTTTTCTTTTTATTTTTCATTTTCCCTTCCATTTTGGTCTGCATACCTTAGACAGTTGGGACACTGTTTCAATCTAGTGTGAGGGAGTCAAGTCTGCATCACATCATCTCAAAAAAAAAAAACATTTTAACTACATGATTTATGCCATTAAAAAAAACCATTTTAACTACATGTTTTTCGCCATTTAAAAAAAAAACACAAACACGACTCATTTTAGAGTTATACCATGAAATAAGTTTACAATTTTTAGTCAGTTGATAGTATTTTTTCTCTTAACTTAGATCGAATAAGAAATGTAATGAAAAGTTTAATTTTGAGGGATAATAGTGTAACCGGTACATAAGGAGATTCTTAGGTGATGGCCATGAAATCTATTCTATATTATAGTCTTTGTTTAAATAAGTAGAGGACTTAAAATACTTATATTGGCTTTTCAAATCTTTAAAACTAAGTTGCGTTAAGTTGAATTCGCATAACTCTCTTTTGTGCTTATATTCTCAATAATAATAATAGTAATCCAACGGTATCCAACATTGCTTGTATATCTAGCATTGGTGTGCAAACCCGCCAAGCTCTATCCGACATGTTGTTGACAAAGTCAACGTTGGAATATCTTGGTCTCATTTTATGAGATTGGACACCTAAGGATTACCAACATGTTGTGTAACACCCCGTGTATTCTATAACAGTGAGATTCACAAATTAAAGTATAACTAATTTCAAATCAGAGAATTAAGGGAAACGGGATACGCCATTGCGTTCGTCTCGGAATTCTTCTTGAGATAGAGTCTGAGTTTGCGTAAAACGGATATCGTATGAAGAAGATATGGACGAACGAAGTTGGGCGAAAAACCAGAAGACGGGTCAGAATGCACTGGCGCACTTGGGAAGTGCGCCAGTACATTTTTGACCTGGCGCACCTGCCAAGTGCGCCCAGGTCAAAAATGACCTGCTGGTCAGGTCTGGTCAAGTCCTGGCTGGCCAGGTCTGTGTTTGGTCGATTTTCTGAGCCTTGCCTTATCACTAGGGCTAGGTGTCAGCTCCTGGTTGGTCTCTCCTTCAAACGAACGGCTATTATTGAACCAAGCTTCATCGACGGTCTAAATCAACTCACAAACTCTATAAAAAGGACCTAAGACTAACCCTAATTCACACAAACTAAAATGGAGATGAGACCGTCATGTTGCTGAGGAGAGACTAAAGTATAGCCGTCAGAAATTGAGAGGCAACTAGGAGATAATTCAAAGCTTAAAGCAACATCAAATCAATCAAAGCAACGCCTACAACAAAGGATAGCATCTCCAAATTCAGAATTCAGATTCCTGAATTGAAGATTCGTCATACGTTGTAAGTAGAGTGCTATTCCGATATGAATTAAATAATTGTGTTGATTTGTGTAATGTAAGAAATGGAATTGTGGCGATAATAATCTATATTTGTATGTTGCTTTGATGAAAACGATTTGGGAATATTATGGTATACGATTGGATATTTGCAAGTACGCGATTTGCGTTGGAAACGAAATGGAATTGTGGCGATAATGACTTATATTTGTATGTTATTTTGATTCTAAACGATTTGGCAATGCTATGGTTTGATTCATACAAGTATATGGTTTATGTTGACAACCACATGTTGTGGAATTTTGATTGGACTCATGCAAGCATATGATTCATATTGAAAACTACATGTTTGTGGTAGTTATTTACAACACCCATTTGGTAAATGCAAGTATAAGATTCATGTTGAAACAACAACTATATGTTGTAATAGTTTATTTTGAAATTCATGCAAGTCTATGATCTATTGTTATGACAACATGATGTAAAATTCTATGGTCATCTTTAGTGTAATTTGATTCACCTAAGTATTATGATTAATATGAAGGTTATGTTGAAATTGGCATCATAGTTCAAGTATAAAAATCATATTTTTGTGATAGTAACAAAAGCACGCATCTTTGTAAATTTGTATTAATTTTATGAGCATGACTAAACTATGTTCGTTATTATGCCCAATTGAAAAACATGTTTTTAGGCTCATGTTGTTATCATAAGTTACATTAGAATTACATTCCTCTTGCAAGTTTACATAGATAAAATAAAAACCATGATGTAAGTTTAGATATGTTTATGCTATAATTCTATGATAAGAATGAAAACCATGATTCATATAAGAATTAGGTTGGGATAATTCTAGTTGAACCATACTTTTGTATTAGTGACAAAAGTAAGTACCTTTTTGTTAACATGTAGTGATTTTATGAACACGATTAGTTTATGCCTAAATAAAAATATAGGCTTATATTTCTAATCAAGACCCTGTGCCAATAATAATGATATCTAATTTAGTTAGATTCTTAATTTCAAGTTTACATGGTTAGTTGAACCTATGATTCATGTTTAAGTTTATGCCATTATCATATGACTAGAATAATTCATGTTTAAGTACTGCTTATGCCATAATCATATGAATAAAATAATTCATGTTTAAGTATTGTCTATGCATTAACCATATGAATAGAATGATTTATGTTTAAGTATTGTTTATGCTATGATTATATGGATAAAATGATTCATGTTATGCCATGATTATATGATGTTACAATTGCAAGTTCACATGTGCCTATTTTATGTTAATTGAATCGTTCGTTGCAAGTTCATGCGTTCATACTCACCTTTTTCATGTTACCTTATAAACACCATGTTATAAGCCTCCCCTTTTCATTTGGCTAAATTGGGTTTAAGTATTAAACCCAACACACCTTACGTTGGAGCGAACGTATAATACGGGGGTAATGACGTTTGGGCTAAAATATAGAACATATGTGTTGGCATGTTTAACGCATGCCAACAACCTTGAAAGAACAATTAAGTGGCATAAATGAAATTTAACCAATAAAGATGAATTTGAATAATGGGCCGCAAATATTTACATACAAAAAGAAAAGAGACAAAATATGTAAATGTAGAAAAATACGATGTGTTTAACCCGAGGTTGGATTGAGTTGTGATGTAAACCTGCCCCGAACCGCCCGGCTGTCCAGTAGTCACAACAATACATATCCAATGTGGGTGGTTAAACACGGAGCCCAATAAGGACCCGAGGTTAGACTGAGTTGTGGCATAAGACTGCCCGGACCCAACCGGCAACAGGCAGCCACAACAATACCTGTCTAATGTGAGAGGTCAAGGCTTTAATAAGACAATTAAGGCTGAGTCAGGACTAATAGGATTATGTAAATTATATTAATACTTAATTAGAATGGAACATGCTAAACTAAACAGACTGATTGGGGGTTAGGTTTATAAAACACTTAACCAACTTAGCATGTTGGCTAGAAATAGAAAACCTAGTAGCGGGGGACCCTTTTCAGCAGTAACCCTATAAGGTATCATGATACCCTGAAACTAGGCAGGGTGGGGCACGATTACTGGGCTGATTGTAAGAGGTCAAATCGACGGCGGTGGTGCAGCAGTGTAGGTTCTAACGGGGTGCGGGCGTGCACACACTCCGGCGTAGAAAAATAAGGCACTGGGCACCAGTAGCATACCTGTGCATTCTAGGATTGTGTCGGGCTGCCACCATGGGACTTGATACACCCCATGGTGGGACCAGCATAGGTAACTACAACATCGGGGGCCGTAAGACACATGTAACTATGCGAGTAGGAGCCGATCATCATAAAATGGATCACTTCACCCTGATTATGGGGTGCCCGTTTGGAACTAGTTTATATGGGTACAGAGATTAATATGGGGTACGATAGTATATTCGACCCTAGACAACTTAATTAAGTTTATGGTGCCTTCCCATTTCTAGTTTATACTTATCATACCCAGTTCTTTATTCATAGACTGAATAGTCCTAGACTTACTCAGGCTTTATGTCTGACTCTACTTTTCTTTCGTCTTCTTTTCTTCCGTTCCCCCCCGGTCCACAGGGAGGGAATACCGCAGCTTGACCAGCCTTCATATCCAGCTTGAAGAGAAAGAATGTATTGCTTGGATCTTTTCGTTTTGGACTATGGCTTTGGACAACAACTATGGGACTTTTGCAGTTTATTTATGTTTTCTTTATGCTTCTTTAAATAATGTAATCAAGACAGTTATGAAGATGTTATGTTTTTGGAAGTATTGTAAGACAATTATGGTATGGTTGGTGTAACACGTATTTTAATGAAATAAAAGTTGTTGTTTTCCGCTGTTCAAAAATATTTGTTCTTATATCTGTCTTGTATATCTGTGACTTATACTTATAAACCTCCACCAAAATTAGGGCATTCCCTTTGAGAGTGACCCTAACGGAGGTGGGGTGTTTCACTTGGTATCAGAGCATAGGTTTACCAGATAAGATAAAAAGTTTTGAAAATTTATTTTCAAAAAAGAAATTTAAAGAAGCATTTTTAAAAGAAAAATATTATTTTATTTTTAAAAAAGGCAAAGTCCCCCCAAAGCCATAGGTATTATCTCTTATCCTTCGTTTTGAATCTATCCTTTTTGTTTCAGCATGTCCGAAGAACTTAACTTGCCAGAGGGTGTACCAATACCTGGTTGGTTTAGACGGTTCTTAGAAGCAAGGGCCACTTAGCCAGGTCCTACCGTTCCTCCTCCCCCAGCTGCAGGAAATCATCCAGCTGCAGTAGCACCTCTTCCTCCACCTCCTCCACGGGGAAACACGTTTGCTAAGATATGTAAAGATTTTAAAGCTATGGGCGGAAAGGATTTTCATGGAACCGAGTCCTTCGTGGCAGCTAGAAATTGGCTGAAAGAAACCGAGGACTTATTCATCATCTTTGAGGTAGAAGATAGACAGAAAGTACAACTGGCAGTATGGCTACTAAAGGGCGAGGCTTCCTACTGGTGGGAAGTCACTAATGCAGAAAGACCAGTGGAGACATGGGAGGACTTTAGGGCAAGGTTTGAGGCTAAATTTCTCTCAGATGCGGAAAGGAGTTTGTAGTTGGAAAAATTCTCATTTCTTAAGCAAGGGAACAAGACAGTCAAAGAGTATGTTAATCAGTTCGATGAGCTGGCTAGGTTTGGGCTGGACCTAGTCAACAACCCGCACAAGAAGGCTCTCCGTTTTGTCAAAGGGTTGAATGAGCCATTACACAGTTTGGCCATGACCCATATACCCATGGGAGCTACGTATGAAAGGTTGGTACAGATGGCGTTGCTGAACGAAGAGGATAAGGGCAAGAAGGAGACAAAGGCAGAAAGCTCTCAAGGGAAGAAAGAGGGTTTGCAGCCTAAGAAGACAGACTTTAAGAAGGGCGGGAAAGGCAACAAAGAGAAGAGGAAGTGTAATTTCTGTGGCAAAGTGGGGCACTTAGTGAAAGATTGCCGGAAAAAGAAGGCCAAGGAGAATGGTGGGTGCTTTTCTTGCGGTGAGATAGGCCACATGGCTAAGGACTGCCCAAAGGAACGAGGTTTAAATACTTCTATAGAAAGTATAGTTTATCTTTATAATCACCCCGTTCGCACTTTATTTGATTCCGGCGCGTCACACTCCTTTATCTCGTCTGCTTTAGTTAGAATCTCTGCACCTGAAAACTAGTATGGTAGAGGGCCCCTAATTGTTTCAAACCCAATTGGGTGCCCAGCTCATTTGTCTATGATCTGTTTGGGATTGAAAATTTCTATTCTAAGCATAGAATTTCAATGTAGTGCCTTTGTTTTGGGCTTTTCGGGATATGGTTTGATTTTGGGCATGGATTGGCTATCCAGTAATGGGGTCATCCTTGATTGTGAGAAAAGGGTTGTTAGGCTCCTGACCCAGCTCGGTAACACTTTGGAAATTTCTTGTAATCCGTCATATGCGGTTATGCTTAGTTATCTTGAATCGCTAGATGCCTCTGGTGAAAATTTGCAATCGATTAGAGTGGTCTGGGAATATCCGGATGTCTTCGAAGAGGTGAAGGGCTTGCCTCCGAAGCGGGAGATGGACTTCCATATACATCTTGTTGATAATGCAAAGCCCGTTGCGTTGCCCGTTAGACACATGGCTCCATGGGAAAGGAAAGAGCTCAGTAAACAGATTAAAGAGCTTCTAGAGAAGGGGTTCATTAGAAGGAGCATTTCAGAATGGGGCGCTCTAGTAGTGTTCGCCACTAAGGCAGAAGGTTCATTTCGCTTATGCATGAGTTGTGGAGAATCACCTTAGTAAGTACATTTGGCAACATGGCTGGCATCTATTTCCAAGAGATAGTTCTTCTACGTGGAATACCTGATAGTAAGTGGACGAGATCTAAGATTCACTAGTGAATTTTGGAGAGCCTGCATGAAACCATGAGTACTTCGTTATGTTTGAGCCGAGTATACTAGAAGTAGAGTAAGTGAAAAAGGAACGAGAGGCAACAGTGAAATAGGTTCCAACTCATATTTTGGAAATAGAATTAAGAAGCTATGAAATTGTGAAGTTAAAGATGGACAAAGCATAATGGAGTTAAGCTCAAGGAAATGCGACTTAGAAGATTGAAGACTAGATTCGTGCATCATATCTCTTCTTAAGAGTATATCCTTGATCCCTCTCTTCTGTAGAGCTTACTCGCATGCTATCTTTTGTGTATATCCTCTCGGTCCCATTCTCAATCCAATTTCTGTTGCAAACCCCATAGGGAATATGACTCATCTGTTAGTAACACATGTTGGGGCTTGAGGGTGTTCGTTGGTTTGACTAAACTTTTTGGGTTTTATAGGATACGGGTTGGTCTTAGGAAGGGAATCCCTTGTGACCTAAAAGGAGTCCATCATGCTTAGTTTCCTAGAATCATATATAGTGGTTGGGTTGAGTAATTCTTTGGGTGTCAGTCTGATGTTGATTTCGGTCTTCGGGGCTGATGCTTAGAGAGTTCTTCTCCTAATCAATATATATGTGGCATAGATTTCCAGTTTTGACATTGCCTAATGGGCACAAAGTTTTTACTTGCTTCTATCATTCGACTATACCTTTAGATAGGAACAATTGGGAAAATGGCCTATAGATTAGAACTACCCGAAAGATTGGCCGGATTTCACAACGTTTTTCATGTTTCACATCTCCGAAATTGTCTACATGAGTCTGCTGAAGTGGTAGAGCCAAATATCCTAGAAGAAGTTGAAGTGGAACGCGAAGCAACCGTAAGGAAAGTCCCAAACCGCATATTAGGAATGGAAGTGAAGAAGCTACGCAACCGCGAAGTCAAGCTCGTCAAAGTTCAGTGGAGCGACGCCGAAGAAGATGCAACTTAGGAAACTGAAGCTAGAATACGTGCAGCCTACCCTTTTCTTTTCGAGGGTACATCTTTGATCTTTCCTTTTTCCTTAAGTTGCGCTTTTATCTATCTTTTTAGGTATATCTCCTCGACCTTATCTTTTAGGTAGAAACCCTTTGGATGAAAACATGTAATTGAAACATGTTATGATTGATAGTTGCAAGTGGTTGCAAGTGATTGCTAGTGGTTGCTCGTGGTTGCATATACACACACAATTTAGGTTTTAGATCGGCTCAGTCACTTCATATTGCATATGCATATATGTTTGCATTCGTATATGGTTGAAGTTTAATGTGTTGTCATATGGATGTTGCATTTATATGAATGATTGTGCACTCATGTAGAATCATGAATAGGAGAATTTGCATACATAATGGATTCATGGCACTTACATAATTTGCATTAAGGAGGTCAACTGAATCAGTAGACCGCCTGATTTTGCATTAGATAAGTACATGTACACACACACTTTGCATATAATCATGAAGCATTAGAAGTCTTTTAAGGACAATGGACGCTCGTGTTTGATGGATGAGTAGATGGATGTTTGGATGTTAGGATGTACATTCTTCCTGAACTTGAAGATTTCGGGGACGAAATCCTTTTAAGTGGGGGAGAATGTAACACCCCGTGTATTCTATAACAGTGAGATTCACAAATTAAAGTATAACTAATTTCAAATCAGAGAATTAAGGGAAACGGGATACGCCATTGCGTTCGTCTCGGAATTCTGCTTGAGATAGAGTCTGAGTTTGCGTAAAACGGATATCGTATGAAGAAGATATGGACGAACGAAGTTGGGCGAAAAACCAGAAGACGGGTCAGAATGCACTTGCGCACTTGGGAAGTGCGCCAAAACAAAAATGCACTGGCGCACTTGGGAAGTGCGCCAGTACATTTTTGACCTGGCGCACCTGCCAAGTACGCCCAGGTCAAAAATGACCTGCTGGTCAGGTCTGGTCAAGTCCTGGCTGGCCAGGTCTGTGTTTGGTCGATTTTCTGAGCCTTGCCTTGTCACTAGGGCTAGGTGTCATCTCCTGGTTGGTCTCTCCTTCAAACGAACGGCTATTATTAAACCAAGCTTCATCGACGGTCTAAATCAACTCACAAACTCTATAAAAAGGACCTAAGACTAACCCTAATTCACACAAACTAAAATGGAGATGAGACCGTCATGTTGTTGAGGAGAGACTAAAGTATAGCCGTCAGAAATTGAGAGGCAACTAGGAGATAATTCAAAGTTTAAAGCAACATCAAATCAATCAAAGCAACGCCTACAACAAAGGATAGCATCTCCAAATTCAGATTCCTGAATTGAAGATTCGTCATACGTTGTAAGTAGAGTGCTATTCCGATATGAATTAAATAATTGTGTTGATTTGTGTAATGTAAGAAATGGAATTGTGGCGATAATAATCTATATTTGTATGTTGCTTTGATGCAAACGATTTGGGAATATTATGGTATACGATTGGATATTTGCAAGTACGCGATTTGCGTTGGAAACGAAATGGAATTGTGGCGATAATGACTTATATTTGTATGTTATTTTGATTCTAAACGATTTGGCAATGCTATGGTTTGATTCATACAATTATATGGTTTATGTTGACAACCACATGTTGTGGAATTTTGATTGGACTCATGCAAGCATATGATTCATATTGAAAACTACATGTTTGTGGTAGTTATTTACAACACCCATTTGGTAAATGCAAGTATAAGATTCATGTTGAAACAACAACTATATGTTGTATTAGTTTATTTTGAAATTCATGCAAGTCTATGATCTATTGTTATGACAACATGATGTAAAATTATATGGTCATCTTTAGTGTAATTTGATTCACCTAAGTATTATGATTCATATGAAGGTTATGTTGAAATTGGCAGCATAGTTCAAGTATAAAAATCATATTTTTGTGATAGTAACAAAAGCACGCATCTTTGTAAATTTGTATTAATTTTATGAACATGACTAAACTATGTTCGTTATTATGCCCAATTGAAAAACATGTTTTTAGGCTCATGTTGTTATCATAAGTTACATTAGAATTACATTCCTCTTGCAAGTTTACATAGATAAAATAAAAACCATGATGTAAGTTTAGATATGTTTATGCTATAATTCTATGAATAGAATGAAAACCATGATTCATATAAGAATTAGGTTGGGATAATTCTAGTTGAACCATACTTTTGTATTAGTGACAAAAGTAAGTACCTTTTTGTTAACATGTAGTGATTTTATGAACACGATTAGTTTATGCCTAAATAAAAATATAGGCTTATATTCTAGTCAAGACCCTGTGCCAATAATAATGATATCTAATTTAGTTAGATTCTTAATTTCAAGTTTACATGGTTAGTTGAACCTATGATTCATGTTTAAGTTTATGCCATTATCATATGACTAGAATAATTCATGTTTAAGTACTGCTTATGCCATAATCATATGAATAAAATAATTCATGCTTAAGTATTGTCTATGCATTAATCATATGAATAGAATGATTTATGTTTAAGTATTGTTTATGTTATGATTATATGGATAAAATGATTCATGTTATGCCATGATTATATGATGTTACAATTGCAAGTTCACATGTGCCTATTTTATGTTAATTGAATCGTTCGTTGCAAGTTCATGCGTTCATACTCCCCTTTTTCATGTTACCTTATAAACACCATGTTATAAGCCTCCCCTTTTCATTTGGCTAAATTGGGTTTAAGTATTAAACCCAACACACCTTACGTTGGAGCGAACGTATAATATGGGGGTAATGACGTTTGGGCTAAAATATAGAACATATGTGTTGGCATGTTTAACGCATGCCAACAACCTTGAAAGAACAATTAAGTGGCATAAATGAAATTTAACCAATAAAGATGAATTTGAATAATGGGCCGCAAATATTTACATATAAAAAGAAAAGAGACAAAATATGTAAATGTAGAAAAATACGATGTGTTTAACCCGAAGTTGGATTGAGTTGTGATGTAAACCTGCCCGGAACCGCCCGGCTGTCCAGTAGTCACAACAATACCTATCCAATGTGGGTGGTTAAACACGGAGCCCAATAAGGACCCGAGGTTAGACTAAGTTGTGGCGTAAGACTGCCCGGACCCAACCGGCAACAGGCAGCCACAACAATACATGTCTAATGTGAGAGGTCAAGGCTTTAATAAGACAATTAAGGCTGAGTCAGGACTGATAGGATTAAGTAAATTATATTAATACTTAATCAGAATGGAACATGCTAAACTAAACAGACTGATTGGGGGTTAGGTTTATAAAACACTTAACCAACTTAGCATGTTGGCTAGAAATAGAAAACCTAGTAGCGGGGGACCCTTTTCAGCAGTAACCCTATAAGGTATCATGATACCCTGAAGCTAGGCAGGGTGGGGCACGATTACTGGGCTGATTGTAAGAGGTCAAATCGACGGCGGTGGTGCAGAAGTGTAGGTTCTAACGGGGTGCGGGCGTGCACACACTCCAGCGCAGAAAAATAAGGCACTGGGCACCAGTAGCATACCTGTGCATTCTAGGATTGTGTCGGGCCGCCACCATGGGACTTGATACACCCCATGGTGGGACCAGCATAGGTAACTACAACATCGGGGGCCGTAAGACACATGTAACTATGCGAGTAGGAGCCGATCATCATAAAATGGATCACTTCACCCTGATTATGGGGTGCCCATTGGGAACTAGTTTATATGGGTACAGAGATTAATATGGGGTACGATAGTATATTCGACCCTAGACAACTTAATTAAGTTTATGGTGCCTTCCCATTTCTAGTTTATACTTATCATACCCAGTTCTTTATTCATAGACTGAATAGTCCTAGACTTACTCAGGCTTTATGTCTGACTCTACTTTTCTTTCGTCTTCTTTTCTTCCGTTCCTCCCCCCCCCAGGTCCACAGGGAGGGAATACCGCAGCTTGACCAGCCTTCATATCCAGCTTGAAGAGAAAGAATGTATTGCTTGGATCTTTTCGTTTTGGACTATGGCTTTGGACAGCAACTATGGGACTTTTGCAGTTTATTTATGTTTTCTTTATGCTTCTTTAAGTAATGTAATCAAGACAATTATGAAGATGTTATGTTTTTGTAAGTATTGTAAGACAATTATGGTATGGTTGGTGTATAACGTATTTTAATGAAATAAAAGTTGTTGTTTTCCGCTGTTCAAAAATATTTGTTCTTATATCTGTCTTGTATATCTGTGACTTATACTTATAAACCTCCACCAAAATTAGGGCATTCCCTTTGAAAGTGACCCTAACGGAGGTGGGGTGTTTCATGTTGTTGACAAAGTCAACGTCGGTCTGCACAATCCGCCAAGCTCTGTCCTAACTCTCCGTCAGTCTGCAAAGCAGTGTATGGGTGGTATACCTTGGTCTTTTATGTTAGGTGTATGTAATTAATCATAAATTTTGAAATTTTATAGAACAGAGAATAAGCGATGATGCCTAAACACTTCTTGACCTTATTGATTTGACTAGCCATACACGAGGAAATAATAATACCACTTTACAAACTGTGCCAAGCAAACTAAGAATCTATTTCATGGCTGCACTATGTTATCGACCGAACTAACTGGCCAAACTTGAATTTAACATTTGAAAACTTGATTTATATTGAAAATTTGTGACAAATTGAGGTATCTAAAATAAAATCAACTGACTAGAAATTGTTAACTTAATTTGTTGTACCACTTTTCTGAAACAAGTCGTGTTGTCATTTTTTTTGTATATATCCATTGCATTCATGTAGTTACATTAGATCCACACATACTGCATTTGGATTTTGTGGGTAGTATCCGCCGAAAACCCTCACGAGACGCCACTCGTCCTACTAGGGACACCTAGAGGTTTAACGGCTTGTTGCATACGCTCAATGCAATCGTGTTTCCTACGAAAGTGTGACCTATCTAGTTTAGCTTTTCATTTTTTTATTTTTCTTTCTTTTCACTCGA
Source organism: Allium sativum (assembly GCA_030737875.1). Lineage (NCBI taxonomy): Eukaryota > Viridiplantae > Streptophyta > Magnoliopsida > Asparagales > Amaryllidaceae > Allium > Allium sativum. Next base: position 15,051 of record JASFAX010003543.1, read on the forward strand.
GGACAAGTAAAAGATAAGTGTGGGGGTATTTTATTAACATGTAAAAGTGTTTATTTTTATGCTCTATCTTATCTTTATTGTAAATAAATAAGTTTACATTGGGTATATTTCGTATATTTTCACAGGTCGTTCATAAATCCTCATGCACCCCTAAAAGAAAGATATTACACAAGAAAAAGATCAACTTCATAGATTTTATCTCGTGTGCTTTTGGAGTCTAATAAGAGTCCATGTTTGGAAGAATTAATCACATACAATCTGATTACCAATCAATTAGCAACATGGAAGATATGGAAGATACGAAGATTTTATCTTATGCACTTTTGGAGTCTAATAGGAGTCCATGTTTGGAAGAATTAATCACATGCAAATCTTTTGTTAATCAATTAGCCACATGGAAGATTTAGAAGATATAGAAGATATTCACCATGACATTCTTAAAGATTATTTCCAAACAAGCTTGGTCAGGAAAGGCATGAGATATGATAATAATTCTTAGGAAAAGAGCCCATTTATTCATATATCTGATTAGGTTTTGGCCTATCCCACCTATAAATATACGTTGTACTCATTGTAAATGCTGATGCCATTATTCTGTATTCTCGTTTATGAATAATAAAGTTTTTCTTAGTTATAAGTAATTAATTCAGAATCCCTCTTTCAAGTTGCAATCAATCGTTAATGGCGTCCTTTATTCCTTCTTCTCCTCCTCATCTCTCGAATTATCCTTCCAAGTATAAACTTTTCCTTCTTCCTCGATCTGTTTCTTCATCGTCTCTTTCCTCTCATCGCTCTCGTTCTAATCCCTCTTTCTCCAATCTTTTCCCTTCGTCTAAATCTGTTCGCTCATCTCCATCCCGTTCTATTCGTTTTAATATTCCTCTCTCTTCTTCTCGTGCCTCTTCTTCTCATTATCCTTCTAATCATCCTTACACTCGATCGGATAAGAGTCGGGAGTAGTTTCGCTCTTCTCCTCGTCAATCTCGTTCTTCTTTGAATTTTTCTTCTAATTGTTTTGATATTCTTTCTGATCATCATGCGGTAGTTCCTCCTAAGTCTTATGCTCAAGTGGTTACAACGAAACCATCAACGCCTTCGAACCCAACTCCCAAGATGAAAATTAAATCACCTTTGCCAGAGTTTGTTTCAATTCATCAATCTATTACCTAGCTGAAGAGGGAGAAAATATGTCTGAAATGTGCATGCAAAAGTCATGTGAGTTCCACGTGCAGAGACCCAACAATCTGTTTCAAATGTGGTTCAATAGGTCATTCTGTGCAAAGATGTTTAGCAAAAAATTTCTTCGTTGGTAGCTCCTCGGCTTCTACAATTTCAGCTAACAGTAACAAATGTAATAATCATACTCGTTGGGTCCCGAAACAACTCAATTGCTCTGCCAACTCAGCACATCAACAGTCACTTCGTAATGCCAGCCGTCAATTTACTCACCATGGAAATTATAATTTTCCGAAACCAGCTAATTATAATTTACCTCACTCCTCCTCTTACTTACTCAATTTTATCTCCAAAAAATAGAATTTTCCGAAAAATGGATTCCTCAAAATGCATTGTAGCAAAAACACTCTCAGGAAAATGGAGTATAGAAACCCTTCATCATGCCTTAGAAGTTAACCTTGAACATGATATTTGGCCGATGTCGATTATCACTAACAATTCATTCTTGGTTCATTTCCCTTCTTATGGTAAAAGACATCATGCTCTTTTACTTAAAATCCTTACTAAGCCAGGAGCTGCGATTGGTTTAGAAGCATGGGATGATGAAACAATGGAGCCTGAACCTAGATTGGAAAACGAATCATGGGCTAGGGTAGAAGGATTCCCTGAATTCTTAAAGTACAATGATGAAGCGGTGAAGGAAATCCTTAAGCCGATGGGTAGAATTTTAGCTGTTGATGATTGTGGCTGGTGCCACATTGACCACAGAGAATTCTTGGTAAAGATACAGTTTTTCAAAGGAATCAGATCAAAAAATGAATTTGCAGCTTGTTTTAACAACAAAACTCACATCATCAAAGTCCAGCGTTGTAAGCATGAACATCCTGGTACAAGACCTGAACTCATATTCTTAAGGAATAATGACGAGCAAGTGGTTCCATGCATCCACAATGATCAAGATACAAATTCGGAGGATAGACTTGATACAATGATTAAGGAGGCGATGATGTTACCACCTTTTCCCTCGATTTGTAGAGAGATTAACATGAACCCTAACTACCCAGAATTTGACGATCAAGAGATGGAACATGATGATCAGAAGGAAGTGAACCACGAAGTAAAAGATGTTCAAAACCAGAATGTGCAAAATGTTGAAGACCCACCCATTAATCAGACTATCCGTTATGGTAACGATTTTTCTATGCTCCCAATTCAAGCCATTCCTTTTGACATCAGCTCTATTCCTCCTCCACAATCTCCTCCTCAGCAACCTTGGTCTAATGACAATGATTGGTCTCAATTCCATTCCCCCATCTTTGTTCGTTGCAGTGGGAGACACAACAATCCTAATGTAGCAGGTAGCTTTCTTACTCCTGTTGTTTTTTCCACTTCAAATAAACGTTTGAACAAAAATATAGCAAACTGTATGAGTGTAAATTTACGTGACTCACACTATAAATCCTTGCAGGCATTAGAACAAGAGCGTATTAATAGACATCAATGAAAGTGGTCACATGGAATGTACGGGGTTTGGGGGACCATTCGAAATGTCATGCTTTAAAATAGATATACTCTTCCTTCAAGAAACAAAACTAGTTGAACCATCTAAGTATCATTTTAGATTGATTGGAGGGTCCTTCTTGAGAGGTTGGACCTATGTTAATGCTATTGATACAAGAGGTGGCCTTATTACTGCATGGAATGATGCTGAGTGGTCTCTGTATCAAACTTTTCCTTCTCAATTTTCTCTTCATGTTGCTCTAAAAAATATTGCTTCTAATTCAATATATATTTTTTCCAATATTTATGGTCCTCAAGATCATCATGAGAGAATTGCTATTTGGGAACAATGTAAACAAATGTCAAACAATGTTATTAGGCCTTAGGTGATAGGGGGTGATTTTAATACTGTGAGATATCCTGATGAGAGAAAATCTTTTTCTTTATCAGCTGATTCTGAAGCTTTTAAATCTTTTATCTTTGATTGTTGTCTTTTCGATCCCCCTATTTGTAATAGATCTTTTACATGGTCAAGCAACAGAATGAACCCATCCCTCGCCAAACTGGACAGATTTCTTTTCAATGAAGCTTGGGAAGATTCTCACCCATTATCCTTTTCTTATGGCCTTGCTACCAATATTTCTGATCATTGCCCTGTTGTTCTTGAATCGGGCTCACTATCTAATTTTAAACGCCCATTTAGATTTGAGAGACTATGGTTACTTGAACCATCTTTTGAAGAATTCGTTCAAATGGTTTGGGATAATCCTGTTCAATCCCAATCAGCCACTCACAGAATTGTTCTTAAATTGAGATCATTGAGAAAACTGATAAAACCTTGGGCTAAATCAGTATGGGGCTCAATTTAGACTCGTATTTCTAATATCCAAGACTCTATCTTAGATCTCAATATATTGGAGGAATCTCGTCCTCTTAATGATGATGAACTAAACTCTCTCAATAATCTAGAATCTGAGTTGGACATATTGTTTAAACAAGATGAAATGGGTTGGAAGCAGAGATCCAAAGCCAAATGGCTAAAGGAAGGAGATAGAAATTCAGCTTACTTTCATAGAATAGCTAATGGAAGAAGACGAGCATCACACATTCTTGAAATAACCCATTAGGATCAAGTTTATTCAAACCCTGATGATATTCTTTCTCTTTTTTCCAACTATTATCGCTCCATTCTGGGTTGCTTATCCTCTGAAATTCCTCCTATTGATTGGTATTCTCTTTATCCTTTACCTGCTTCCATTTGTATAGATCAACCGTTCACTAAAAATGAGGTATTGGCTGCGTTAAGTGACATGGATGATGATAAAGCCCTTGGGCCTGATGGGTTTGGGCCTTCCTTTTTTAAATCATTTTGGGCTATTGTGAATAATGATATAATGAATAAGTGCAATGAGTTTTTTTGAAAACCCTAATCTCATATCTCGCCTGAATTACGCTAATATTGTGCTTCTTCCCAAATTTGCCGACGCAAACTCTTTGTCTGATTTTCGTCCTATCAGTTTGCTTAATAACACTTTCAAAATTCTGACTAAAACTCTCGCGAATCGACTTCAATCTATCATCGCTGATCTTGTTGGTGCTGAACAATCAGCTTTTATTCTTGGACGCAACATTTCTGGTTGCATTGCAGCTACTCAAGAGGTAATCTAGTATTGTCATAATATGAAAATTCCAGGTGTTCTTCTTAAATTAGACTTTTCAAAAGCATTTGACTCTGTTAATTGGGAATTTGTATTGCAAATGTTTAAACATAGGGGATTTTCCCAATGTGGGGGTAATTTGATAGAGGCTATTCTTACAACAAGTCATTCTTCAGTTTCAATCATTGGTGATATTGGGGGTCTATTTAAATCTAGAAGAGGTTTGAGGCAAGGCGACCCCTTATCCCCTTTGATTTTTGTATTAGTTGCTGATGTTTTTAACCAAATGGTTAAGAAAGTTATAGCCTACAACTACTTTGAAGGGACTCATTAGCTTAATTCCACTATGTCCATTTCTAACCTTCAATTTGCAGATGATACTATCATCTTTTCCTCTCCTAACTTTAATCACATTTTTTGTCTCAAAGTTGTTCTCTATACTTTCGAGATTATCTCAGGTTTGTCAATCCATTTCTCCAAGAGCTCGATAATAATGTTAGGTGGGGCTGATCATCTTGGTTCTTCTATCTCATCCATCTTAAACTGTCCCGTTGATAAGTTCCCTATTCAGTATTTGGGAATTCCTCTTAGACCCACCAAACTTCACAAATTGGATTGGATGCCTCTTACTCAAAAAATTGAAAAGAGATTATCTTCCTGGAAGGCTAATGCTCTTTCTTCAGCAGGTCGTTTAGTGTTGGTTAAGGCTGTCTTATCAGCATTACCAACTCATTGGATGTCTATCCACAAATTTCCTAGGTGGGTAATTTCAAAAATTGATTCAATCAGAAGCACGTTCCTATGGAATGGGGACAAGGTCAAAAAACTGATTAATTGGCAAACTTCTTGCTTACACATTAGTCAGGGAGGTCTGGGTATCATTAACCTTTTTAATTTTAATTTGGCTCTTTTATCTAAATGGTTATGGAGAATCATTACTACTGGCTCATACCTTTGGAAGAATTGGATTCTTTCTCTCTACTACTCTAATAATCCTCATCTTGTTTTACACTCCTCTCCTCCTATCAAATTTTCTCCTTTCTGGTCTGGGGTTATTTCATGCTTACCTAGAATTAAAAACTTGTTTCAAGTCAAGGTGGGTAATGGAGACTCTTGTTTATTTTGGTATGATATTTGGCATGGTCATATTCCCCTTCATCAAGTTTTCCCCATGCTTTTTCATCACATTACTAATAGATTCTCCTCTATTGCAAATTTGTTGCTTTTGGGTCCTTCTGCATTGTGTCCATCTTCTATTTTTAGTGTGCATGTTTTGGATGAATTACTTCTTGCATCCAGATTGTTAATAAACTCTCATCTTTCCTCTAATAAAGACAGTTATTTTTGGGCTTTGTCTCCATCAAAAGGCTTCTCAGTCGCTTCGTTGTACAAATTCTTTAATTTCTCTGGAAGGTTATTTTCGTTTCCTAGAATCTGGAAGATTCACCTACTCCCTAAGATTTTATTCTTCAATTGGTGTTTGATTCATGGTAAAATAAACTTAAGGGCCAAATTGCATAGACTTAACTTGAATGAGGACTCCCGATGTGTTCTTTGTTCTACCCATGTTGAGACAATTGATCATCTTTTCCTGAATTGTGATTACACATTTCCTGTCTTGGCAGCCACTAGTTCGTTTTTACTTGGCTTTATTCCTGAGATTAATTCAATTTTTGATCTCTGGAAATTTTCTGATGCAAATGCTGCTAGAGATTCATTCTTTGCAGTTTTCTGCTAGTGTATATGGAAACAATGAAACGCTATGATATTCAACAAACCACTCAAGAGTTTTAGAGGATTATGTAATCTTATAATTCATTTCTTTAAATCCTGGTCAGGTCATTCTGCTCCTCCAGTCAGATTTGCATTTGCTCTTTCAGCAGCTACTAGTCCAGCGGAATCAGTGGGCTCTAATCACGGTGATTCTAGTCCAGACTTGCATTAAGAACCTTTCAGTTGCAGGATATCTTTTGCTATATAATGATCGCAGCTTTTGGTTTATGTATGATCAATTTTATTTCTTCACTACTACTACGGATAGACTCTTTTTTGGCTGTGGTAATTTGGGTTGTGATGTTGATTATTACGGCAGAACTTATTGTATAATTATTTCTCTTTTGTCACAAAACTTTAAGCTACCAGTTGGGCTTGTCAACTGGGTTATATAATTACTTATATTAATCTAATCGGCTGTGTAGTTGCGCGCTACACATTCGTCTTTCTCAAAAAATAATAATGAAGTTTTTCTTCATTTTAGTTGATTGTCCTTTTCTTTCATAACAATTTGTGTGTCTACTCGATTAGTTTTGGTAGAACACATATTGTTATTTTCTTATATTACTGTGTGTTAGCGATTGACTGTTGATTAGATTCAACGGCAGTCCTACTTTTAATTTATGTTATCATTCTAGTTGTTATTTTCTTCTTCTAGTAATTGGTTCTTTTCTTTTCAGTTGTTGAATTTGATTTTGATCTGATTAGATTCGGATCAATAGTAAATTCAATATGTTAATTCAGAAACATCTCCAGAATTTGCCTAACTCGCCTTAGAATAGATAAATAATAAGATTTAAAACACCTCCCTGTGATTCGACCTGCATATTACGCGACCTGTACGCTTGCAGTATTTATTTAAAAATTTGCGCTTTTCTAATTCATAGAAAAGCATCGATCAAGTTTTTGGCGCGATTGCCGGGGATAATTTTAATATAGCTAGCTTTGTGTATAGCGTTGATTCGCGAGCCTCACACCCCGGTATGAACCGGAAACTGGTGAGGACCTTAGGAAGGGCATGCGTTTCCTTCTAGCTAGGAGTGGTGTCAGGGTTTTGCACGCCCTGATGTTTTACTTATGTGGATGATGGAAAGCGAGGTGCCTCGGTTATTTCGGTCTTTGCGGAGCCGATGGATGGTTTGGTAGATATATTGACCAGTTTTATGCCCCATAGGGAGGGGAAACGCAGTGTTCAGGCATTTTAATCCACTCCGTGTGGACCGTCCCTGACGATCCAAGGGTCAGTGCATTCTGATCCTAAGACATGGGCTAGATTGTATTGAAGCGGTAAGGACGATCACTTGCCTTGGTTCATGATGGAAATCCAACTTCCAAATATGACATCATGCGGTTTTAATTATAGAACTAGTTTGGCGACATAGTAGTATGGGGTGCTATGCCGTCTATGATTGATATTACGATTGAAATGGTATTGAAACATATATGCACTAGTAATAATATCAAATGATTTTGATTTATACGTATCAAGCATATTTTGGCCATTATAAGGTAAAACTCTATCCTCCGTCTTGCGTTGCATTTTGTGATGGGACCTAAGTCCTATAATGACTTCATTTTTGTAAAAAGCACTGCGATGTTTAAATGATTTACTTGTTTCAAGCACTGACAATCCAATGGAGTAAACCCGTTCCATATTAGCGGCGTGGTCCTTTGATTGGCCTAATTATAAAATAAGTTAAGTAGATTTCTCATACCAGTACCATGACTGACTCGTAGTTTGTTTCACTTTGCAAACTCGGGTGACTTTATTTCTACACGGGCAGCCTTGTTTTAGGTTTTAGCAGGTTGATTCTGAATAGCTATGGAGCTGAAGATGGGTTCTATCATTTCTTTATGCTGTTCAGACTTTGTTATGTATATTATATTTAATTCCGCTGCAGACATTTTATATAAAGCTGAAACTGTATTTTGTAAAGTATGATCCTGTTATACTATGTAACTCTGATATATTTGTTCTACTATAATTTATTGTGCATTATCTGGTGTAATGATATATTTCTATTCTGCTGTTATTGTTTATGTGTTATATTCCAAAGATTATCCTTGCCACCGTGGAACGGGAGCTTAGGGTCGTCACATCTGGTATTAGAGCTTTGGTTAATCTTAGTTCCGGAATATAACATATTAACGAACTCGTCAGAAATAGAATCAGAAGTATTCTATGACGAATAACTCATTATAGAAAGGATCAGTAATATCCTTGAATGAGTAAAGCAGAATAAAATACACCCCAATTGACACATACATTCAAATATATGCCTCTATGCTGTACAATATCTTTTCTGTTGGCCTGACACTTTGTCTGCTATTTGCAGACATAGAAAAATGAGTGGCAGAAGTAGAAGAAGTAATTCTATGGTTCGACAATCTAATGAGCCAGTTGCGCTCCCACAGCAAGGATAAGATATAGAACCTCTATTAAACAAGTATCGAAATCTGGGTGGAGTACCATTCTTGGGCAATGAATCCATTATTCAAACTCAAGCTTGGATGTGTTATGCTGAGAGAATTTTTGAAGGTTTCAAGCTGAGGGATGACCAGAAAAGATTACTAGCATCTTGGGCACTCAAAGATGAAGCTTTAATTTGATGGGAAACTGTTATTAAGAATAATCTAGAAGGTAATATTACCTAGGATAAATTTAAAGAGATTTCCAGAGAAAGTTTTATTCCTCTTGAAGCGACTGAGCGGTTATGTGATGAATTCTACTATCTAATACAAGGAGATATGACCATTCCAGAATATCATAAGAAATTCAATGAACTTTCTCGTTTTGCCCCGCATCTAATTCAAAATCCTAAGAGGAAGAATCTTAGGTTTATTAGCGGGTTCCAAAGAAAGTACCAAAGTAGTGTAATTGCACATGTTAAGCTTCCTTTTTCTAAAATGATATACATGGCTTACCAATACGAAGATCTTGATAAGCAAGGTCTTTTGGACGATGAAGAGGAAGGTAGTTCTAACAACAAAAGGAAGTTTGAAACTGATAGCCCAGAGACAAGTACAGCCTGAGGCAAGTACGAAGTCTGAGGTCAGTAAGAAGCCTAAAGTAAATCGAAAAAAGGCCAAATCTGAGAAGGAACCAGTAACGATTGCCATATGCAATAACTGCCATAAGCAAGGGCATTTGCAAGGGAATTGCAGATCTTTAAAGAAACAAAGAAAGAATGAATTTAAATCCAATAACATCAAGAGAATATAAAATGCAATCAATGCTATCAGACTGGTCATCTTGCAAAGGATTACCAGCTCTTGAAGAAGCCTGGAATAGTACATGCAAATGAAGTGGCAGAAACTTCAGCACCCTCAGCTAGTCAGGGAAGGCCAGATGTTTTAGAAGGCATGCTTACTGCCAAAGATATTCCAGTTAAAGTACTATTTGATACAGGCGCGTCGTGAAGCTTTATTTCAAGTAATGCGGTTAAGAAATTGGATTTGAAATTGAAAAAGCTTAAAGAACCCATCACTGTCCATAATCCGACTGTGGGTCCCCTCAATCTTAGTTGGATTTGTGGGGTGCCTGTCTCTTTTCCCGTTATTGGTTCCCTACCATCGTGATCGTCATGAATTTTACCGAATTTGATCTTATTTTAGGATTGGATTGGTTAACCAAATATGAAGCTGAGGTTAAATGCGCCGACAGAGTCGTTAAGGCGAAGATTAAATCAGGGGACTATATAACCATACCATGCGAAGGTCCGAATTCGGATAGAAAATGTTTTTGGTCAGGTCTTGATGTTTCTCCTGCTCAAATAGAATATATTCTTATCGTTACAGAGAATATTCTGGTCATCATAGAAAATATTCCTTTCATCAAGAATTATGCAGATGTGTTTGAAGAAGTTGTTAGCTTACCTTCGCGTAGAGAAATTGATTTCAAAATCGCTTTAATTTCGAATGCAAGGCCAGTAGTGCATGCTATTCGAAGAATGACCTTGAAGGAAACAGAAGAATTAGACAATCAAACTCGACAGCTTGTATGGAAGAGTCTGATCAGGCCTAGTTTCTCTGATTGGGGAGCAGCAGTGGTGTTTGTCCCAAATCAGATGGTACTCTCCGACTATGCATGGATTATCGTGACTTGAATAAGCAGACATTAAAAATAAATATCCATTGCCGTGAATTGATGATTTGTTGGATCGGTTGAATGGCACACAAGTATTTTCACAAATGGACCTAGCTACAGGTTTCCATCAACTTCGTATTGCCGAGGAATGTGTTCCTCTGACAGCATTCAGAGGTCTCGATTTATTCTACGAGTGGTTAGTAATGCCGTTCGGCTTATGTAACGCTCCAGCGTATTTTGTCGATCTAGTGAACAGAGTATCCAGTGAGGTCTTGAATAAATGTGTACTAGTCTTCATTGATGACATATTGATCTTCTCTAAGTTAGAGAGCGAGCATAAAAAACATTTGGAACAAGTTTTGGAGATTCTCAGAAAGAATGCTTTAAAAGCCAAATTTTCAAATGTATATACTAGCAAGAAGAAGTGAAGTTCCTCGGTCACGTTGTATCAAAGGAAGAAATTTCTGTAGATCCAAATAAAATTACAGCTATTCAGGATTGGAAACAGCCTAGTATGCCCATATAAGTCAGAAGTTTTCTTTGATAGACTAGTTATTATCGAAATTCGTTAAGGATTTTTCGAAGCTATCTAGTCCATTAACGCAGCTTACTAAGAAGAACGCAAGATTTAAGTGGACCCCAGAATGTGAGGCAGCTTTCCAAGAGCTGAAATTAAGATTGACTACTGCTCCAGTATTAACGATTATCGATGGAAATCAAGATTTGACGGTCTGGACAGATGCTTCTATTGATGGTCTTGGTGCGGTATTAATGCAAAGAGGCCAAGTAGTCGCTTATGCTAGCCGTCACTTGAAGCCGCATGAAAAGAGATATGCTACTCATGGTCTTGAGTTGTTGCCATCGTGTTTGCTCTGAAAATCTGGGGACATTATCTATTGGGTGAGAAGTTCGAACTATATACTGATCATCAATCATTGAAGTATTTGTTCACCTAGAAAGATCTGAATCTGAGGCAGCAGTGTTGGCTAGAATTTCTCGCGGCATATGATCTTGATATTTTGTATACTCCGGGGAAAGCCAATGTTGTGGCTGATGCGCTCAGCAGAAAGGATGTGATCATCGCCAATCTTATCATTACGCCTTCATGGATTGATAAAATATCCGTTCTTCAGAAAGACAATAATTTTGTTAAAGAGATGATCAAAAGAATTCAAAAGGGCGAAGTCTCCAGTTTCCAAGTGGATGACAAGGGAGTTCTGAGATTGAAAGGAAGAATTTGTGTTCCGACGTCACTGAGCTCAAAAGAGAAGTATTGGATGAGTGTCACAAGTCCAAGCTGAGTATCCATCCAGGGGTTAGTAAAATGTATAACGACCTCAAGATAACATTCTGGTGGAAGGCGATGAAAAGAGACATTTCTATATATGTTAGTCGGTGTTCCACATGTCAACAAGTCAAAAGCGATCAACAGAAACTCGCCGGATTATTACAACCATTGACATTCCAGGTTGGAAGTAGGAACAAATTTTTATGGATTTCATAGATGGTTTGCCCAGAACCAGGAAAGGAAATGACAGTATATGGGTGATCGTAGATCGTTTCACGAAGACCGCCCATTTCATACCTGTCAAATCGTCTAGAACAGCTCAAAGTATGGCGCAGATTTATTTCAAAGAAATTGTTAAACTGCATGGGGTCCCCATCAACATAGTCAGTGATAGAGACCCGATTTTCGCTAGTAAATTCCGGGAAGCATTCCAAGCAGAATTGGGAACAAAACTGAACTTGAGCACCACTTATCATCCTCAAACAGATGGTCAAACTGAGAGGGTGAACCGCATACTAGAAGATTTATTGTGGGCTTGTATTATTGATTTTGGCGGATCATGGGAAGACCTCTTGCATTTAGCTGAGTTCTCATACAATAACACTTACCAAGCAAGCTTGCAAATGTCACCATTCGAAGCATTGTATGGTAGACCATGCAGATCTCCCGCATGTTGGGTAGAACCTGGCAATAGACTTGTATTGGGACCCGATATGATTCGCGAAGCTTTAGACAAAGTCGATTTCATTAAGAAATGATTGCAAACAGCTCAAAGCCGATAGAAGAGTTATGCAGATTCGAGAAGAAGAGATTTGGATTTTACTGTGGGTGACTATGTGTATTTGAGGGTTTCTCCAATGAGAGGAGTAGTCCGATTTGGCAAAACAGGGAAGTTGGCGCCCAAATTTATTGGCCCATTTCCTTTACTTGAATGGATTGGAACTCTTGCTTATAGGGTTCAATTGCCTAATTGGTTGCCTGGAGTACATGATGTGTTTCACGTGTCTCAACTTCGAAAGCATGTGCATGATCCAGACTTGGTCGTGGAAGAAGCTGCACAATAAGATTTAGAAATTACTCCAGAATTAGCTATGAGAAGGGAGCCGATAAAGATTATTGGCAAAGAAACTAAAGAGCTAAGGAACAAGAAGGTTCACTTAGTCAAAGTGCAATGGAGTGGAGATCCACGAGACTGTACTTGGGAAACCGAGGAGAGCATTAAGCAAGCTTATCCTAATTGCAGAGTGGATATCCCAATTAACTCTGGTGCAAGGTACATTTACAGTATTTTGCATTTCCGTTTTATATTCTACTTTACTATTGTTTTCTACTTTGTTGTTGTTTCCTTTTCATGGACGTAAATTTTTTAATTATATAGTCTGATCTTAGCTAATATGATTTTAAAAGAGTATATAAATTAATTATTAAATTTTTGAAAAATTAATCAACAAATTGATTGTTGTTTGTGTCGTGTGATTATGAATTTGACTAATCAAAATATTGGAATGATAATTACTCTAATTAATAAGAGAATGAATTGAATGAAATATTGAACTGATTTGAAAATTGATTGAAATGCATGCATGTATGTTATATATGTTTGAATACGTAAATGGATTTGTTGTTGAGTAAAGAATTTATTTGCATGCCCGACAAATAGGTAAACCTTAATGAGTTGGATGCGCAATTTTATTTATTATACAAACTACTGTGAATGCCATTGGATGCGGAGTGCTGGTTGTTCTGTATGAGATTATAAATGTCGCCATAGGATAGTAACAATTGATTTTGAACTACACTACATGGCATACTGCGTGAAGGTAGCATACTCTATCATATAACACATAATCATTTGGAGCTTGTGTGACGAGATTGAAGATTTACTGTACAAGCGAGAGGCTTGTATGGCGATGACTATATTTCAGGTTGAACCGAAGACTGACATGGACTATATAAAATGTAATGGTAAATTGCCGGATTAATAAAAACCTCACATGGGTCTGGAGTTGACAATAATCACGTCTCTCTAGTCATTAAGGCACAAAAACTATTTATAGGGTGATGAGAATTTATTCTCTGGAGTCATGATCTATACACACTCCCCTGTGGACACAAAGTTATACTACTATAACTATGTGTATGCTTTTTAGGATTTATTGGGTGCCCAATACGGCCCAATAAATTTCCAAACCCCTCTCCATACAAAGGAGGTTACAGCGAAATTTTTCAAAAATTTAGGGTGTTAGCCAAATTTTTGAAGAATTTGAAAAATTTTAGAAACTGAAAAGTTGAAGAACTTAAGCCGTAATTAAAATAATGAAGGTTGAGATGGTTAGTTGAACAACTTTCAGTTCCGTTCCTTTTTGAGGACGAAAAGATTTTAAGTGGGGGAGATTGTAACAACCCGGAAAATCAAAGCCAATTTAAAATTTTTATTTTGGCTATTTCAATGAATAATGACCTAGAAATAGCACGGTAGTTTGAAAATTTGAATTAAACTTTGATTGAATGTGCAGGATACAAAATAAACCGGATTTTAGTAAAACCAAAAATATTTGAATCTGTTTAAAAATATCTTTCTAAGGAATCCGAAAAATCACAATTTCATAGCGGGAATCAAAAGTTATGGTCAGTTGAATATTCAGAATGGTCGCTATGGAATAAATATGGCCCTTAAAAATAGAAATTTTGTAAATGACCTCCGTTTTTTATGAAACCACTTTTATTTGATCCGGAATGTCAAGTTATTGCTAGATTCCAATTTCCATGATTTTTGGAATTAATATGTGAGCGTGGCAAAGGAAAATGCGTTTGGTAATTTTAGTTTAAATTGGATCGACCAGAAAAAGTCCATTTTTCAAACGGTCTCCAAATTCGACGAAATTATTTTTGTTGGGACGGTATCGTCCTAATATAGCTAGATTTATTTTTCTGGAATTTTTAGAATCAGTACGTGGCCCCAGCAAATTAAAATGTATGTTCAAATCCAATATTGGATGTTTTATATTTTAATTTGAAGATAAACTAATTGAAACAGTCGAATGGGCTTACGAAACATATTCCATTATGTCCAGGATGGGGGTATTTAGCTAGGGGCGATAGTCGTTGGGTTTGAATTGGTGTTCGTACGGAGAAAAGGGTATTTTTTTTGATTTAATAGAATTGAAAATAATTATAAAATTCATTGGCCAATAGAAATTCGAGTTCACTTTCTTCCTTACCCGTAACACCCAAGATCGCATGACAGAAATGGCGTCCCTCCTTCTCTCTTCAAAATCTCTTAATCCGCTCTACGAAATCCAGTGCCACAGTTGAGGATTTTTGAGTACTCTCCGAGATCTTCAAATCCATACCGGATTTACCTGCCATCGTTTTGTATTTTGGGAGAATCACCTCCAAGAAGGCGCCGACTTTCGAGCTTCATCGTGAATGCCTGGAGCCACTAAAGGAGGCCCCACCATCGTGCGTGGAAAGCCTATTACTCCCTCTTCGACAATGTGCAAGCCGATCCTCCTATCGTGTTACGAATTGAGATGAAAACCTAAACCTAGTTTTGAGCGATCTATTGAGGTATACGACTGTTTATTTATTTAAGGTTTACAATGCTTTAAAGCGCTACGAATTTTTATTTCACTATAAAAATCGTATCTTTTTGCTATGTTGTCAAAATTCAGCGAAACAAGAGACATTGGACTCGTGGCGACGTCTTCTACATTTTAGAAGAGACCGGAGAATTTTTGGAGTCTCCTACAATTTTATAAGGAGTGGAACCCAATGTGAGATTTCTAAATTCAAACTAGAATGGAATAGCGATGTATAATTTATATAAGCGAAATATAAATTTTATACGCGTTGTATACCTCATATATGGGCGTTGTATAAATTATATAGCGATGTATAAATTGTACATGCATTGTATATACCATATATAGCGATATGGAATTGAAATGGAAATATATACGTTTATATATACATATATACATACATACATGCATATATATATATATATATATATATATATATATATACATATACGTAAACACACACACACTCTCCCCTCGTCCACAAACCATGGACGATATATATTGTGATTGTTTGGATTGTGGTTTGGAATTAATTGATTGTGGTTGCAACAACATTGGTTGTGTTTGTGGTATATTCACATTGTTGTGAAAAGAATTTGGGGCGGGAAAAGAAAGTGGTTAGATGGGTAGAAAAATTGTATAGGAAAAATGAATTACCCCTTGTAAACCCTGCGAGGCCTAAGGTAGTGTGTGGAGCCGTACATCGGGACGGTGTCGGTTTTAATTACCCTGCCGTTATGCTGCCAAAATTTTCTGAAATATTCATGTGTTGAAATATATTCATGTGTTGATAAACTGTTCATGTTTGAAACAAATTGTTTTAAAAATAAAAATCACATTTTTATTATATATATGAATCGCTAAAAATATACATGTTTGAAATAAATTGTTTTAACAAGAAAAATCACATTTTTATTATATATATGAATCGCTAAAAATACGCATGTCTGAAATAAATTGTTTTAACAATAAAGATCACATTTTTATTATATATATGAATCGTTAAAAATATACATGTTTGAAATAAATTATTTTAACAATAAAAATCACATTTTTATTATATATATGAATTGCTAAAAATATTCATGTGTTGAAATAAAAACCTGTTAGTTAAAAATATTATTTTTAACACGTATATGAATAGAAAATGATTTAGAAATCAATGAACGAATTATATATATATATATATAAATTTAAGTATAAATTAAATCAAATAGAGACGCTGCAGTTTGCGTTTTGAAATCGTAATTTTAAATGATTATTATGGGGGATCCGACCGTCGGATTTTCCCAAAACCAGAACCGTCGGGTTCGCTTTGGAAAGATCTTTCCAATGATATAAAATTCGTTAAGATCCAACGGTTAGATTGTGTGAAATGTTTAATTCAAATCTGAATAAAAACAGCGCCAGAATGAATTATATATATATATATATATATATATTAAAATAAAACGAATAACGACGTTGTAGTTCGCGTTTTGGAATCGTAATATTAAACGATTATACGGGGAGATCCGACCGTCGGATTTTCCCAAAACTGGAACTGTTGGATCCGCTTTGAAAAGATCTTTCCAACGATATAAAATTTGTAAAGATCCAACGGTTAGATTTTAAGATATGAGTAAATCAAATATAAAGAAAAACAACGTCAGGGCTGGTTGTGGCCTGAAGCGTCGTTTAAATAAAATGAGCTATTTTTTAATAAATAACAATAGCGAAAAATCATTATAAAATATTATAAATGATTTAAAATAGAAATAAACCGAATTTACTTGGTTTATTGGATATTTGATGGTTGAATGTGTTTGACATGAAAATTATATTAATGAACTGAATTATGGATGTCAAATAATTTAACCTTGGAAAGAATTGATTTAAAATTTTAAATATACGTGAATTATTTGAAAAGACCGAGTTAGTTATCATTTCAAATAATTAGTCGACGATTCGAAGTCGAAGATATGAAGATGGTGCAAGACCGTTGATCTTCACATCGAATGGATGGCTATTGATGCCTTTGATGGGAGTTGTTGCCCTGAAGGGGTTACAGTGGTGGTTGTCCGGACGTACTTGTTGATTGTTCGGATGTGCGAGGGGCTATTTACTGTATTGTACATATGAGACGAGGAATAAGGTGCCTCCGGTTTCATTCAGACCCAAAACAGACTTGTAAATGGATGTGTGTCTGACATTGTAGATTGACAACGTGCCATGCAGAGATGCTGTGATCAAGGCTTTTTTTTTTGAAAAGCAGAGTCTTATGGTTGATGATAAAAACATGGCTTTAATATAGCTAGCTTTGTGTATAGCGTTGATTCGCGAGCCTCACACCCCGGTGTGAACCAGAAATGAGAGAGGACGTCAGGAAGGGCATGCGTTTCCTTCTAGCTAGGAGTGGTGTCATGGTTTTACACGCCCTAATGTTTTACTTATGTGGATGATGGAAAGCGAGGCGCCTTGGTTATTTCAGTCTCTACAGAGCCGATGGATGGTTTGGTAGATATACCGACCAGATTTTTGCCCCATAGGGCAGGGAAACGCAGTGTTCAGGCATTTTAATCCACTCCGTGTGGACCAGCCCTGACGATCCAAGGGTCGATGCGTTGTGATCCTGAGACATGGGCTAGATTGTCTCGAAGCGGCAAGGACGATCCCTTGCCTTAGTTCATGATGGAAATCCAACTTCCAAATACGACATCGTGTGGTTTTAATTGTAGAACTAGTATTGCAACATAGTAGTATGGGGTACTATGCCATCGATGATCGATATTAATGATTGAAATGGTTTTGAAACATATATGCACTAGTAATAATATCAAATGATTTTTATTTATACGTATCAAGCATATTTTGGCCACTATTAGGTAAATCTCTATCCTCCGGCTTCCGTTGCATTATGTGATGGGACATGAGTCTTATATTGGCTTCATTATTGTAAAAAGCATTGCGAAGTTTAAATGATTTACTTGTTTTAAGCACTGGTAATCCAATGGAGTAAACCTATTCTGCGTTAGCGGTGTGGCCCTGTGATTGGCCTAATTATAAAACAAGTTAAGTAGATTTCGCATACCAGTCCCATGACTGACTCGTAGTTTGTTTCACTTTGCAAACTCGGGTGCCCCTATTTATACACGGGCAGCCTTGTGTTCAGGTTTTAGCAGGCTCATTCTGGATAGCTATGGAGGTGAAGATGGATTCTATCATTTCTTTATGGTGTTCAGTCTTTGTTATGTATATTATGTTTGATTCCGCTGCAGACATTTTATATAAAGCTAAAACTGTATTTTGTACAGTATAATCCTATTGTACTATGTAACTCTGATGATTATATTTGTTCTAGTGTAATTTATTGTACATTATCTGGTGTAGTGATATATTTCTATTCTGCTTTTATTGTTTATTTGTTATATTCCAAAGATTATCCTTGCCACCGTGGAACGGGGGTTTAGGGTCGTCACACCTGATCAACGTATATATGAAGATCGATATATACTAGATAGATATAGTATGACATTCTAGTCGCCCGGGGATGATTCTGATGATTGATGCATCGTCATCAGATATTTATTTCCGAGTTTCAAAAGTGGGATGACTGTATGGTTTCGATTTAAACGTCGAAAAATACTTGAAACCGTGTGGTTAGTGATTGAAATGGTTTGGATAAACATTAATAGAAATGTTTTGATAAATTATTATGAACTCGAATGCATAAGAAAAACAAACAAGTAAAGTTTAAATTGAAATTGGCAAATGAATTAAGATGAAATTGGGAAGAATTTGAATAAACTGAGTAATGAATGTTTTAAAATATAATGTTTGTCGTTCTGCTTGTTGTTGTTTTTATTTTTCCCGACCTACCGTCATTTGTTGTTTATCGTTACCTGTTCGTTCCGTTCATGCTTGAGTTTGTATAATCGTATCCTTGAACCTTTCCTTTTGCCTTGTTTGAAAAATCAACAGACAAGTGGGGTTTTTAAAAAAGAAATATTTATTTGAGAATGCGGTTTCCAATATTTTTGAAATCGATCATTAAGGTTTAAAAATAATATTTCAAAACAAAAACTAGTTTAATTATGTATATACAAATCAGAGTAGTGCATCAGAAGCGTGAAGTATCTTCAAATAAAACTGTTGCAGGACATTTTGTGAATATTTTGGATAATGAGACATTTCCAAACGAAAGCTAAATATTTGAAATCGGAGGAAAAAAATATTATTTTGTTAAAGGGTTTTGGAAGTGGAATTTTAAAAGGAAAATGTGATTTTATAAACCTCTTGAAAAACATTACGTGAATCATTGGAAATCTTATTTCGAGAATGTTTCGATTTTTTTTTGAAATCTAGCTGTATGAAAATTTGGTATGGTTTATAAAATGTATGATTTAAATATTTGCAAACTTGAATTCGTATAATACTCTACTTAAGTTAAATTAATTTGCAAATTAATAGAATTTGATTCCAAATTATCGAAAGGAGTTTTCCAACTTACTTGGATATGGAAAATAGTTTATAAATTGGTTTATAAACATAGAAATTTTGACGACCAGAAATCCCGATATTTTGAAATGTTTAGAAACGACAATAATATGATTTGAAAGAATTTGTAAATTATGATTTCGGAATGTTTTTAACTTCGGGATATGAAATGAAATGATTTGTGTTAAGATTCGAGTAACCCGTAACTAAAGAAAGGTATGACGTGGGTATAAGCCTGTAACGTCCCGTATTTTTACGGTATAATAATTTATTTATTTAATTATTTAAATAGTGATTTAGGGATTTAAATGGTTGTTTAGTTGAATAATATTGAATATTTAATTAATATTAATAATTAAATAATATATTTAATTTCCGAAATAGTCTGAAATAGTGGAATTCGCAATGTTGTGTGAATTAGATAATTAACCTAATTTAATCCAGTTTAGAATTTGATTATAATAACGAATATATATAAATAATGATGGTTTAACGTATTAATTATAATACAATTATAATCGAGCCCGTAATGACGCGACAGTTCGTAATTTGGCGATTTGAACTTTAAACGAATATACAGAATCCGTTTTAAGTCTGATTTATGTGAAACAAGAAACGTTTGGAGCTGGTGAAGTATATATTTCTAATGGAAGAGAAAAACCGAGATTTCGTCGTATAGATTATGAGTTATGTCCAAATCAAATTTTCGAAAATTCGCTATGGAATTCCTTTATACTTTATAACGATTTATTTATATTATAAAAAGATTTTTAATATAAATTGGGTATCGATTTAAAACTGGATTTGGAATAGCGAGTTATAAATTCAGATAGAAATATTTTGGAGCTGTATGATATTCTATTGTGAATATATAAGATAATATTAATTTATTAATATTAAATTTAATTATTTTTAAATATATTAATATTTAAATTGGTTCATTTAGACCTTAGAAAATAGCCATTTTTGCAAACGACCTCCATTTTCGATGAAACTAATTTTATTGGATCTGGAACATTAAATTATTATTAGATTTCAATATTCGTGATTTTTGGAGTTAGTATGTGTCCGTACGGGATTTTAACGTGAAAATCAATCAATAATTTGACTTTAAATATATGTTGTGTGAGCAAACGGAGTCGGAATTCGATGAAAAAAGTTTCATTGGGTCCGTAATGTCAAAACATAACCGCGTGTCCATTTTCGTCGAATTTGAATAACATATGAGATCACAAGGGTTTTTAAACACAAATGTAAACAACGATAACATAAATATTAATTTAAAACTCGATTAAAAAATATTAAAACTATCCTGTAAATAACGTAACAACCTTAACCCTAAGTCATATTCATTCCACAGTAAACAGAAAATCAAGTCGCTTCCTGTTCTTAAAAACATGAAGAACATCCATTTCAAAAATAAAAAAAGAACTCAAATAAAAAGCTATAAATCTAGAAACATATATGTATGGATTTGTGGTGAGGAGATCTTTGCGCTGGTATGAATTTCACCGAGTTCGAACATGATTTATGTCAAAGCCTTATACAACAGCAAACCTTGGGTTTGAAATTGGTGACTGTTTGAGCTTCGATTCATGTATTCATTGTCAGTTTTGGATTAAGGAAGGAAATTAGGTCTCGTATGCCCGCTTTTGTGGCTTTCGATGAGATTTGGTGTCGTGACTTGATCGACTTGCTGCCAGTGACGCACTGGTGAAGATGCATTCGAGCGTGGACTTAAGGGGATGGAGTGGAAGATGATGTGACGAGGTGATGAATGGTTAAGACTGTAGTTGATTTCGCAGAGAGTTGGAGGAGCTTGGGTTTTGAATAAATCACGCCATGGGTTCTGTAAATAAGTGGAGCACAGTTTTTAAGCTAACAGGGGAGAAGGGGAAATGTAGGGTGCGGGTGTGGTGTATTGGGCCGGTTTTAGGAAGGTAAAGCCCAGATTATTATAAGTTTGAGTTTAATTTAATTAAATATCTATACAAGCTTGCAAATACTATGTCTCGCTCATACATGGTCAGAATTACAAACGGTCGGATCCGTTGGGATCGTATGGACGGCGGCTACATAATGGAATTGAATGGGAACAAATTGGAGGTCGTTACAATTTATAGCGAAATAAATTGTCTGATCTGAATCGACAATCGCATATCGTTAAACGGTAACTGACCAATGTGAATAAAACTCACTAACTCTGCCAGTTTATATTTTTATAACGCATTTTTATGATAAATGTTGGCTGATTTCTGTATGTTGACTGTTTGGATGAACTGCTAATTAATTGGTTGAGAATATAGATAATGATATATATATATATATGTATATATCATTAAACAAATATCGATTCTGCTTATCAGAATATTTCATATTGAAATGAAATTGATGTTAATTATATTATTTAACATTTGTGGATGCAGGGAAACAGGTTGGAGGGATCCAACTGGATTCCTCAACATTTATGTTACTGGTTTTCATGTATTGTGATATATGATGTGATATATAATCTGTTAATGATTTTGTGTGTTTGGATAATATTGATCCTTGTTATTTGTTATTTAAATACCATATAAAATACTGGAATTAAAAAGGGGAATTTTCAAAGTGTATATTGAAATAAAATATATTTATAAAATCAAAGGATTTTATAAAAGGAAATATTTATAAAACCAAAGGATTTTATAAAAGGAAATATTTATAAAATCAAAGAATTTTATAAAAGGAAATATTTGTTAAACAAATAGAATTGAAAAAGGAAATATCTATTAAACAAATAGAATTGAAAAAGGAAGTATCCGTAAAATAATTATAAAATCAATGGATTTTATGAAAGAAAATATTTATAAATCAAAGGATTTTATAAAAGATAAAAGGAATATTTATTTAGAATATAAATAGAATTATAAAAGGAATATTTATTTTGAAAATAAATAGAATAATAAAAGGAATATTTATTTAGAAAATGAATAGAATTTTAAAGGAAATATATGGAAAATAAATATTAAATGGAAATCTGTTTTTTAACAAATAAATGGAAAAGATTAATTTAAAGTATATTTTAAATAGAATATGTTTTAATAGATAAATTGAGAAGATAAATTTATAAATAATGCTTTTATAAATTAAATAAAATATTTATCATTTGATAAATGGAATATATAAGTTTGAACTTATATAGAGAAGTAGAAATCGGCTTTGACACCGATATTTTAAATAGAATGTGAACTCAGCATTTATAAAGGGAATTATAAATGAGATTTAAGTGTGAGAAATAAAAAGGAGATATCGTATGAATAGTTCTATAAATAGAAGTATAAATAGAATTTGGAAATGGGATATTATTTTAAAGTACGAAATCAAACTTAATGGATTATATATAAAAAAAATCTCACATTCGATGTGAATAATGGATTAAAATAAATATTTTATTAATTAAAACATTTATAAGGAAAATTGGGTTTTGAAATAGGAATTCAAATAGGAGTTTGAATGAGACAGGAAATAGAGTTAAATCAAATATTAGTTATTCGAATAGAGTAAATCGAATATAAGATGTTCGAATAGAGTTAAATCAAATATTAGTTATTCGAATATAGTTAATCGAATTAGAGTTAATAGAATATTAGTTAATCAAATAGAGTTAATCGAATTAGAGTTAATCGAATATTAGTTATTCGAATAGAGTTAATCGAATTAGAGTAAATCGAATATAAGTTATTTGAATAAAGTTAATCGAATATTAGTTATTTGAATAGAGTTAATCGAAAATTAGTTAATCGAATAAGAGTTAATTGAATAGAGTTAATCAAATAAGAGTTAATCGAACAGAGTTAATCGAATCGAGTTAACCAAATTAGAGTTACTCGAACAGAGTTAATCGAATATAGTTATTTATAGAAAGATTTTCGAATATAGTTTATTCGAAAGAAAGATTTTCGAATGTAGTTTATTCGAAAGGGAGATTATCGAATATAGTTTATTTGAAAGAGGGATTATCGAATATAGTTTATTCAAAAAAAGAGAGTTATCAAATAGAGTTTATTCGAAAGAGAGTTATCGAATAGAGATTATTCGAGAGAGAATTATACGTTGAAATTCGATTTTATCGAATTCGGGAAATTACTGTTCACTTTCCTTTTTTAATCAAGATTTATTTATTTATTAATAAATGAGTTGTTTGTTTATTTATCCAAATTAATAAATAATGTTATATTTAAGTTATTATATTTCGGAAGGAAAGGATTATAACACTAATGTTATAATCAAATAATTTCTATAAAGGAAGTGGATTCGTAAATAGAATCTGAGTGTTACGTAAGGAAGTTTGTTAAAGATTTAAAAGGTGAACTTTGTCTATCTTGAGGTTAGAAATGTTGTTCAGTTAAGGTCTGAGAGATAGTTATACCCCAACTTGATTGACTTCATTTTAACTAAGGAATGGTAAAGGTTCGACAGTGAAGGTTGGTTAAGTGAATTTAGTTAATGAGTGTAATGGTTTGAGTTGGCATAGCGATGTTTTATTTAAACATCTATTTAAATCCAATAAAGGATTTTCGGAAATGTTTTCCAAATAAGAATCAGAAATGTTTTCTAATATAAATAAAATAGAAATGAGAATAAATATAGAAATGTTTCCTAATGATTAATAAAATATATTTTCTAAATTTAGAAAATAAGAATTTACGAATATATGGAAACAGGAATAGGGAAATGGATAATTGAATGACAAATCAAATTAAAGGGGATCAGTGGTGATTGATGATTTTCTCGGTAAGATTTCCATTTAGAAATATGACCATTGTTTGTACACATGTTTTACTTTGATAGTTAAATAACCAACTATCAAAGTTTTTGACCATTTTCATTATCGATACGGAGAGACCGAGATCAGATTAATTATCTGAAAACCACTCCTTATAGGCTTTAGCATTGCGAATCAAATAAGATGAAGATAATTGAAGACAGAGTTTGTGCAAGTGTTGTTCTGGCAAATCCTATGTAGAAATTTCCTAAGATGGGTTTACAGAATAGTATCTTCGGTTTGTCTAGTCCCAGGACAACATGTATGGAAGAATGTATGACAGAGTATATTTAATAGATCTTGTAAGTTGATCTCTTCAAACATATTTCCGTTTGGTGATGGGGAATTCATTTCTCTTAGCTGTATACCTATGGTATTTTTAGAGAAATCAATTTGTGATTTAGCAGGTATGACGATGTGACATTCAAAGGAAATAAAGATGTGATCTGTATAATGATACGTTATGACCTCAAGCCTCATCAACCGAGAAATGACAGAAATTGGGCCAACAACATGGCTAAGTGGGTCACACCCAATTAGGGTATGTTGTCACCATTTAGAGAATATTCATATTTGTTACTTCTTTCAATTCAATATCTCTCGGAAACGGTTATGTTGGTATACCAACCGTAAGATGACAATATATTCGGAACATTCAAGCGAAATGAATGGCTGGTCATGTGTGGCCGAGTTACAAGATATTCTTGTTGAACTCCAGTCTATCGCTTCTAAAGTGCACTGATCGGAAGGTGGTTCCATACCTTGTCAGAGATGGAAATCCATTACCCAATAAGAGACCGCGGTTTTTGGTTGTATATTATATATATGTACAACATGAGATTAAAGCGTTCTACTAGATTTCTATTCATTTGATTTAGACATTATTATAATATCAGAAGAGCCTTGATATAAAGAATATTTTGGGTTATCATAAGGTAAAAACCATCCGTGTTTATGTGTGGATCATTCTTACAATTATTCTTTCTTTTAAAAGAATTTTAACAGTTAAACGAATGGTTGGAGTTTACTCACACCAATCCATGTCGCTGGCATAGGCTAAGAGACGCATGATTGGGGGTTCTCGCTTCGCGTTATGTGGCGAACGGGGGACTCTTAGCCATACATGTCCCGAAAATGGCTGTTGGTCTAGTTGAGAGACTGGCAGTAAAACATGGTGCTAGGGTACCTCTGTAAGCCACGGTGGGATATTAGCCTGCTGACTTGGGTTGGAGGGATGGTTGAAAAGCGTACTGAAAATCCTAATTCGTTATAGTGGTATCAGAGCCAGGTTAAGTAATTACCTTGGCTCTGTGGCGTAACTCAATAGAGATAGGGCAAGTAATACCCTAGATTGAATATGAGTGTATATATATGAGCGCATATTTATTATTTGGTACAAAAATGGTTTTATATTGTGGAGATTTATTGGTTGAGTTGTTCATGAGTTCTGGTCGATCGGTTTGATCCACTGTATTGGTAGGAGTTTCTAAACACTTGAATACGATAAACCGACACAGTATGTTTTGAAAAGAGGGTAAATGAAATAATTTTACCCAAATTATATTTTGATATAAAAGAATGATTAAAATTCGAATTATTATGTATATTGGTTATGTTGGTTGTTATATTAATCGAATAAGATTATAATTGAGATGGTTACATATATAACCAAACAAAACTCGTATAAGTGTTAAGAAATGAATTAAATTTGAATTTAAAATCAGAATTAGAATTAAAACCCTATAAATTTGAATAAGTGTTTGTAAATGGATTTAGGTTAAACATTGTAATGACCCGGATTTTGAGCGACTTTGGTTATCGACATAAACACAATGTCGATAACCAAAACATCGAAAAATCCCGATAATTAATGAAAGAAATTAGAGGGCGAGAATAGATAAGATAGAAACTTAGAATAGAAGAAGAAGAAGAAGAAGAAGAAGAAGAACACAACATCAGAGTAACACGAACCTCACAGCAGAACGAATAACATATAATAGATAACATAACTTTGGAATATAACAGTTATGTATACAATAGCACTTATCAGAGTACAGCACTTACAACAGAACGGAAATAACTATAGCTATATGATCTTGAAGCCTCCTGCTCCAAGCTCTCCAAGTATATCTGTAAATTCCTGACTACTTGACTGCCCGTACAAAATTGGGCACCCAAGAGTTTAGGTAAAACAAAACAAAATAAACTCCGGGTCAGTCATGGGACTGGTGTGAGTAAAACAGTTTAAAACAGTTCAAACAAGTAAACGATATATCATAAGACCACGCCGCATAACAGAACGGGTTTTTCCCTTATGAGAATCCGAAATATCTTTATATCAAAAACATTTGATATTATAATAATCTCTATCAACCACAATAATAATAATAACCATCTAGCAGAACGCTTTCATCTCACGTTCTACATATATAGTATACAATCAAAACCGCAATCACGTATTGGGTAATGGATTTCCAACTATGACAAGGTATGGAACCACCTTCCGATTAGTGTACTCTAGGAACGATACACTAGAGCTCAACAAGAACATCTTGTAACTCAGCCACACATGACCGACTACTCGTTTTGCTTGAGTGTATCGAATGTATATCACCAACGGTTGGGATCAGCAACCGTTTCCCGTATATATATGAGACAGCATTGATAAATTAAAGAAGCAAATGAATATTATCTAGATAGGTGATTATACACCCTACTTCGGTGCGACCGACTTAGTCATGCTGCCTGCCCGATTTCTGTCATTTACCGGATG
>JASFAX010003544.1:0-42170 GCA_030737875.1 Allium sativum
CCTCGAAATTGCTAAGGTAGAAAGAATGTTAAATCCCATTATCCTTCCAAAAATAATTAATTTTAAAACTCGAATTTATTTCCAAACTGACCCAATTGGTTTTAAAACCTATCTACTCCAAATAAAAGAATTTTCCAAAAATTTCTAACACCTTATATTCTGGAAAAATTTTGGCAGAGTCTCCCCTGTACGGAGGGACATCTGCAATATCGCAGGATCAAGAAATATGTATACAACGACTCTCATGGTCGAAAAAATCAAAATCCAAACTAAAAACCCAAAGAAAACCAAAATTTCATAATTGCTTAGGCGTACCTTTTGGGGAGCGTTATTATGCGATATACGATGATTTATACTTGAGCTTGCTTAGTCATGCTGCAGCTCTATTCTCAATCAGGATTCAAATAACTCAAGAATTTCTCTCTGGATGGATTTTAAAGCTGAATTGGTACTTCTGCACCTGTTCTCTACTTCAATAAACTCATTAGTCATCACAACAATGCCAGTTATATTCAAAACATCCATACCATCCATATCAACCCATTTATACACACAATTCAATCCATACGAGGTTATAATTATTTATAATCACTTCATTTATTTCTTTAATTATCCATTCGAATTTATCTGAATTGATTTATTCAACTTGTTATTTCACATTTGTTTTCAACCAAGTCTATCCATTTCAGATTTATATCCAAGCAATCAACAAAACAATCCAAGCATATTATTCAAATGAACAATCCAATTGATTTTCCATATTATAATTATTTATGGAAATCATCACCTTTATTATTTTACAAAATATAATGGTCAAAAATATTTTCAAAAATATATTTTATATCAAATTACAAATACACGCTCTCACATATATACTCATACTTAATCTAGGGTGTTACTAACCCATCTCTATTGAGTCACACCACAGAGCCAAGGTTAATCATTAAACCAATAGCTCTGATACCACTATAACGACCCAAGGATTTTTGACCCTGAAAATCGACATAAAATCACCATGTCGACTATTCAAGTATCGAAAACACCAGATTGTCATGAGGAAGAAATTAGAGGGTGAGAATAGAAAGAAAGAAATATTAGAATAGAAGGAAGAAGAAGAAGAACACATATCAGAATCTCACAGCGGAACGAATAAAATATAATATAACAAATCTTTTTATACAAAGAACTGTATATACATACCAATCATCAGAGTACAACATACATCAGACACAGCGGAAAAATATCAGTATATAACTAATGGTGAGGCCGCCTGCTTCTAGCTCCTGAAATTCCAAGCGAAACCTAGCCTGGAACATACTCGGTCTGACCCGAGCACATTTGAAGCAAAGAAAAATACACCGGGTCAGTCTGGAATACTATCAGTGATAAATTCACATAACACACAACTTGTTTAACTCTTAGAAAATCCTTTATGAAACCAAAAGGATAATAGTTAGACCAGTCCACACATAAACACGGACGGTTTTTACCTTGCTATAACCCAAAACGTTTTGAAATCATAACTTTCTCAGATATTATCTTAATGTCTAAATAAAAATAATTAACAATCTAGAGGAACGCTTGCATCTCACGCTCCACATATAATATACAATTAAAAACCTCGGGCGCTTATTGGAAATTGGATTCCGACTTTGACAAGGTATGGGACTACCTTCCGATCGTGTATCTCTAGAGGCGAATACACTGGGTTCAACAAAACACGGCCCACACATGACCGACCACTCATTTCGCTTGAGTGTATCGAATGTATATCACCAACGGTTGGGATCAGCAACCGCCTCCCGAAAAAGGACAGCATTGAATATAGATTTAAGAAGCAAATGGAATTTCTCTAGAAAGGTGATTATACACCCTAATGGAAGCGACCCACATAGCCATGTTGCCTGGCCGATTTTTGTCATTTCCCGTTTGATGAGGCTTGAGGCTAGAATTCCTTTTCGAACATCTGGTCATCATTCACTTTGAATGCTACATCGTCAGATCCGTCAAATCACTAATTGACGTCCACAAATATACTCTAAGTATTAAAGAAGTGCCCCTCTTTGCCACCAACTCGGTATATTTGTAAAAATCAATGCACGTGGTTCTAAGGAAATACTTTGTCAGACATTCGTCCATAAAAGTCATCCAGGAACAGGATGAACCTAAGGCACCCTCCTACTGCATCCTTATATAGGAATCTCCCCAAGGATCAGTAGAAAGTAGTCCTTGCAATCCGTAGATTTCAACCACGACAGAATGACAAACCAAATAACTCTGGTTGCAAGCCAGAGAAATTCGACCAGTAGTCCTTCCGCTTATGAAGATCCACGGTCTTCACTTGCTCCGTCTTCAATCGACATCTTCACTTATTTGATGGTCGGAATGGTTTTCAAATATAAATTCGATCCCGGTCTTTCCGTACCAACCATCGTATTGGTCAGGTTTGATAGTCGGTGATTTAACTATCAAATAACAAATGTGTGAATAAATTGAGTTTGCTGATTTAGTACTTGGCATTATTTGGCCTATTTAAAATATATTTAACGAATTGTTAAATAAACTTTTAATTCTTCTTATTTATTCAAAACATTATTTTTATTCTTATTTATAACAAAACTATTTCAAATACTTTAAAGCATATATATATACACCCAGCTTTCCATCCCTTCTTGGAAATATCGATATATTCCTTTAAACCTTTTCCCCTTTTTCTGTACTCGAGCATCACACGATATACATATATGTATAATACTTAATGGTATAAACCAAATTACAAATTTTAATATGATGCATCAAATATTAAACCATATACTTTCAAAATCAAATATTTTTATTTATTTTGAAACTAGTATTGCAATATCATTTACATACCAAAACTCTCATTAGAGTTCAACATTCCTCATACAGGATAAAACCAATTCCAACACCTTCACTTATTCCAAACTAATACCATTCCTTGGTAATAGTGAAGCCGTTCAAGTTGGGGTATTTTAGTTACCTCTCGGACCTTGATCGACAACGTTCTTATCTCAAAATAATAATAGTTTGTCACTTAACCACTGACATTAAAATCTCCTTTCCTCTTTGATTTCTAAAATTTGGTTTTAAAATCGTTTCTTATGTTTGAAATCCTTGCTCAAAACTTCCTTTACTTAAGTCCTTTAATCAAGTAAATATTTACTAAACCATAACTTTTAACTTCAACCATTATTTCACTTATAACACTTGATTTATAATATAAAATCCCTCGTCAAATAGTTTGATTCTATTTATTTGAGTATGCTTAAAACGAAAACTTTTACCTTGGATTTTACAACCAATGCTTACACTTACTTTAAAATAAACTTTTCTAACTGGGATTTCATTTCCAAAAATCCATTACCAATATTTAACACAACTGAATTGTATACACTTTCCTTTATCCTTGAAATCCTTATTTCAATTACTATGGTTTGTCCAATTCAATGCTTTTACCCTTAAGTAATCAATTTGGTTTCAAAAACCTTTTTAAAACCTTGTTTGGATCTCTTCCAAATCACCTATACAAATCTATTCACCATTTCTATGTTTTTGGTCCATTCTTAATCCGTCACCCTTTTCCTTTAAAGTTTCAATTCATTTGAACTTGCTTTACATAATTTAGAGGTTAAGTAAAACTTTCTTTAAATTCTTACATTCACCGACAAATCCCATTTACCAATCTTGTTTGAAACCTAGGTTATAAACCCTTTATAACACCCTCAATTGATTTTGGTCAAACCTATCGATACTCAAACACTTTCGAATGGAAATCCCAATTAAAGGACATTTCTTTAATTATTATTAATTAAGAAAAATAATTAACTATATATTTAATATGTTAGAAATGATTAACTTTGATATTACTCAAAGATAGGGTTATTATCATTTTTAAAAGCTTATCTGACAATAATCAATGTTATTAACACTCACAAATTCAATAATTCCTTTAATTCATAGTAAATCGAAGATTTACTAATATTCAACACTATTCATTAAATTTAATGAATATCCAGAAAATTTAAATCAAATTAACTCTATTATCAATTTAAATTCAACACGGTTGATTTTGTCAACTGTACATCCCAGTTAATTACTCACTGAATTTCATTTTTCATTTCCCGCATTTAAATTAATTAAATAACTTAAATAATTTAAAATTACCATTTAATTGTTTAAAAATAATTATTCTATTTTAACCATTCATAGTTAAATTTATTTGATTTCTGCTTTCAGTATATGCATAAATCACAAAATCTCGTTACATAACTATCTAAATAATTTCTTGATAAACTCAATTAAAAATATATATATTTGTAAATTTTTAACTTAACTATTTAAATAAAATGATTGAAAACTTCAATTTAGTTATAAAATAATTTGTAACTTTAAAACTGCATCGATTCACCGAACGGTAGAACGACGTTTAAAACAACACGTTTATGGCCATTCACTGCCAATTACCAAATCAACACTGTCGGTTGATTTTAAACACAGCACAGGTGAATATATAAAAATCCTTTATTTTATATAAATAACGATAAACTATATAAAGGAAATTCCACAGCGACTATTTCAAAATTTGATTTGGACGTAAAACAAAATCTACAACATGAAAACTCAATTTTTCTCTTTCATTAGAAAGATATTATCCAACAGATTCCGACGTTTCTTGTTTCAAGAAAATCCGACTTATTTTAAGCCCAGTACAGCTGTTTGAAGTTCAAAACGCCAAATTACGAACTGTCGCGCCGCTGCAGCTCGTTTTATAATTAAATTATAAACTATATATATTCTGTCGTCGTTTTCTAAACGAATCGTCACTATAATTTCAACATAAACAATATTTGACCACTTTAAACTGCCTGATCACAATATATTTCAAATTCCACATTTTCCAATATTCTGGAAATTAAAATAATATTTTATTATTTATTTAAATAATATATTCCAAATAAAATCGTTAAAATTCGATTATTTAAATCCAAACCAATATTTCAAATAATTAAAATAATTTAAATAATCCAAATAAACTAGCAGAAAAATACGGGTCGTTACATTCCTTTCCCCTTAAAAATAATTTCGTCCTCGAAATTGCTAAGGTAGAAAGAATGTTAAATCCCATTATCCTTCCAAAAATAATTAATTTTAAAACTCGAATTTATTTCCAAACTGACCCAATTGGTTTTAAAACCAATCTACTCCAAATAAAAGAATTTTCCAAAAATCTC
Organism: Allium sativum; assembly: GCA_030737875.1. Taxonomy (NCBI): domain Eukaryota; kingdom Viridiplantae; phylum Streptophyta; class Magnoliopsida; order Asparagales; family Amaryllidaceae; genus Allium; species Allium sativum. The sequence continues at coordinate 5,253 of JASFAX010003544.1, forward strand.
CAAAAATTTCTAACACCTTATATTCTGGAAAAAATTCGGCAGAGTCTCCCCTGTACGGAGGGACATCTGCAATATCGCAGGATCAAGAAATATGTATACATCGACTCTCATGGTCGGAAAAATCAAAATCCAAACTCAGAACCCGAACAAAACCAAAATTTCTTAAGTGCGTAGGCGTACCTTTTGGCGAGCGTTAATATGCGATATACAATGATTTATACTTGAGCTTGCTTAGTCTACTGCAGCTTTATTCTCAATTTGGATTCAAATAACTCCAGAATTTCTCTCTGGCTGGATTTTAAAGCTGAATTGGTACTTCTGCACCTGTTCTCTACTTCAATAAACTCATTAGTCATCACAACAATGCCAGTTATATCCAAAACATCCATACCATTCATATCAACCCATTTATACACACAATTTCAATCCATACGAGGTTATAATTATTTATATTCACTTCATTTATTTCTTTAATTATCCATTCGAATTTATCTGAATTGATTTATTCAACTTGTTATTTGACATTGGTTTTCAACCAAGTCTATCCATTTCAGATTTATATCCAAGCAATCAACAAAACAATCCAAGCATATTATTCAAATCAACAATCCAATTGATTTTCCATATTATAATTATTTATGGAAATCATCACCTTTATTATTTTACAAAATATATTGGTCAAAAATATTTTCAAAAATATATTTTATATCAAATTACAAATACACGCTCTCACATATATACTCAGACTCAATCTAGGGTGTTACTAACCCATCTCTATTGAGTCACACCACAGAGCCAAGGTTAATCATTAAACCAATAGCTCTGATATCACTATAACGACCCAAGGATTTTTGACCCTGAAAATCGACATAAAATCACCATGTCGACTATTCAAGTATCGAAAACACCAGATTGTCATGAGGAAGAAATTAGAGGGTGAGAATAGAAAGAAAGAAATATTAGAATAGAAGGAAGAAGAAGAACACATATCAGAATCTCACAGCTGAACGAACAAAATATAATATAACAAATCTTTTTATACAAAGAACTGTATATACATACCAATCATCAGAGTACAACATACATCAGACACAGCGGAAAAATATCAGTATATAACTAACGGTGAGGCTGGCTGCTTCTAGCTCCTGAAATTCCAAGCGAAACCTAGCCTGGAACATACTCGGTCTGACCCGAGCACATTTGAAGCAAAGAAAAATACACCGGGTCAGTCTGGAATACTATCAGTGATAAATTCACATAACACACAACTTGTTTAACTCTTAGAAAATCCTTTATGAAACCAAAAGGATAATAGTTAGACCAGTCCACACATAAACACGGACGGTTTTTACCTTACTATAACCCAAAACGTTTTGAAATCATAACTTTCTCAGATATTATCTTAATGTCTAAATATAAATAATTAACAATCTAGAGGAACGCTTGCATCTCACGGTCCACATATATAATATACAATTAAAAACCGCGGGCGCTTATTGGAAATTGGATTCCGACTTTGACATGGTATGGGACCACCTTCCGATCGTGTTTCTCTAGAGGCGAATACACTGGGTTCAACAAAACACGGCCCACACATGACCGACCACTCATTTCGCTTGAGTGTATCGAATGTATATCACCGACGGTTGGGATCAGCAACCGCCTCCCGAAAAAGGACAGCATCGAATATAGATTTAAGAAGCAAATGGAATTTCTCTAGAAAGGTGATTATACACCCTAATGGGAGCGACCCACATAGCCATGTTGCCTGGCCGATTTTTGTCATTTCCCGTTTGATGAGGCTTGAGGCTAGAATTCCTTTTCGAACATCTGGTCATCATTCACTTTGAATGCTACATCGTCAGATCCGTCAAATCACTAATTGACGTCCACAAATATACTCTGGGTATTAAAGAAGTGCCCCTCTTTGCCACCAACTCGGTATATTTGTAAAAATCAATGTACGTGGTTCTAAGGAAATACTTTGTCAGACATTCGTCCATACAAGTCATCCAGGAACAGGATGAACCGAAGGCACCCTCCTACTGCATCCTTATATAGGAATCACCCCAAGGATCAGTAGCAAGTAGTCCTTGCAATCCGTAGATTTCAACCACGATAGAATGACAAACCAAATAACTCTGGTTGCAAGCCAAAGAAATTCGACCAGTAGTCCTTCCGCTTATGAAGATCCATGGTCTTCACTTGCTCCGTCTTCAATCGACATCTTCACTTATTTGATAGTCGGAATGGTTTTTGAATATAAATTCGATCCCGGTCTTTCCGTGCCAATCATCGTATTGGTCAGGTTTGATAGTCGGTGATTTAACTATCAAATTACAAAAATGTGAATAAATTGAGTTTGCTGATTTAGTACTTGGCATTACTTGGCCTATTTAAAATATATTTAACGAATTGGTAAATAAACTTTTAATTCTTCTTATATATTCAAAACATTATTTTTATTCTTATTTATAACAAAACTATTTCAAATACTTTAAAGCATATATATATACACCCAGCTTTCCATTCCTTCTTGGAAATATCGATATATTCCTTTAAACCTTTTCCCCTTTTTCTGTACTCGAGCATCACACAATATACATATATGTATAATACTTAATGGTATAAACCAAATTACAAATTTTAATATGATGCATCAAATATTAAACCATATACTTTTAAAATCAAATATTTTTATTTATTTTGAAACTAGTATTGCAATATCATTTACATACCAAATCTCTCATTAGAGTGCAACATTCCTCATACAGGATAAAACCAATTCCGACACCTTCACTTATTCCAAACTAATACCATTCCTTGATAATAGTGAAGCCGTTCAAGTTGGGGTATTTTAGTTACATCTCGGAGCTTGATCGACAACGTTCTTATCTCAAAATAATAATAGTTCGTCACTTAACCACTGACATTAAAATCTCCTTTCCTCTTTGATTTCTAAAATTTGGTTTTAAAATCGTTTCTTATGTTTGAAATCCTTGCTCAAAACTTCCTTTACTTAAGTCCTTTAATCAAGTAAATATTTATGGTTAGCTTGATCGACAACGTTCTTATCTCAAAATAATAATAGTTCGTCACTTAACCACTGACATTAAAATCTCCTTTCCTCTTTGATTTCTAAAATTTGGTTTTAAAATCGTTTCTTATGTTTGAAATCCTTGCTCAAAACTTCCTTTACTTAAGTCCTTTAATCAAGTAAATATTTACTAAACCATAACTTTAAACTTCAACCATTATTTCACTTATAACACTTGATTTGTAATATAAAATCCCTCGTCAAATAGTTTGATTCTATTTATCTGTGTATGCTTAAAACGAAAACTTTTACCTTGGATTTTACAACCAATGCTTACACTTACTTTAAAATAAACTTTTCTAACTGGGATTTCATTTCCAAAAATCCATTACCAATATTTAACACAACTGAATTGTATACACTTTCCTTTATCCTTGAAATCCTTATTTCAATTACTATGGTTTGTCCAATTCAATGCTTTTACCCTTAAGTAATCAATTTGGTTTCAAAAACCTTTTTAAAACCTTGTTTAGATCTCTTCCAAATCACCTATACAAATCTATTCACCATTTCTATGTTTTTGGTCCATTCTTAATCCGTTCACCCTTTTCCTTTAAAGTTTCAATTCATTTGAACTTGCTTTACATAATTTAGAGGTTAAGTAAAACTTCCTTTAAATTCTTACATTCAACGAAAAATCCCATTTACCAATCTTGTTTGAAACCTGGGTTATAAACCCCTTTATAACACCCTCAATTGATTTTGGTCAAACCTATTGATACTCAAACACTTTCTAATGGAAATCCCGATTAAAGGATATTTCTTTAATTATTATTAATTAAGAAAAATAATTAACTATATATTAACTATGTTAGAAATGATTAACTTTGATATTACTCAAAGATAGGGTTATTATCATTTTTAAAAGCTTATATGACAGTAATCAATGTTATTAACCTCACAAATTCAATAATTCCTTTAATTCATAGTAAATCGAAGATTTACTAATATTCAACACTATTCATTAAATTTAACGAATATCCAGAAAATTTAAATCAAATTAACTCTATTATCAATTTAAATTCAACACGGTTGATTTTGTCAACTGTACATCCCAGTTAATTACTCACTGAATTTCATTTGTCATTTCCCGCATTTAAATTAATTAAATAACTTAATTAATTTAAAATTACCATTTAATTGTTTAAAAATAATTATTCTATTTTAACCATTCGTAGTTAAATTTATTTGATTTCTGCTTTCAGTATATGCATAAATCACAAAATCTCGTTACATAACCATCTATATAATTTCTTGATAAACTCGATTAAAAATATATATATTTGTAAATTACTAACTTAACTATTTAAATAAAATGATTGAAAACTTCAATTTAGTTATAAAATAATTTATAACTTTAAAACTGCGTCGATTCACCAAACGGTAGAACGACGTTTAAAACAACACGTTTATGGCCATTCACTGCCAATTACCAAATCAACACTGTCGGTTGATTTTAAACACAGCAGAGGTGAATATCGATTCAACCATCATGCTCAAACAGGTTTGTTACCATATGGGGTTCAATCGGTTCATATATCAACGATAAAAAACAAACAAACAACATATATAATATTTGAGGAACCCGGTCGGATCCCTCCAACCTGTTCTTCCCTGCACCACAGCTCGTTATACATTTCATAATATCTTATGAAATAAATTTCATATGATCTACCAATTTAAAACGATTAAATAACAGCAGCCAATCAATCAAATAAACAGCCGCTAGCAACCAATCAACCAATTTATACTTTTAAAGGTAAATTATAATTAAATATGAATTTACCACATCACAGGATTCTAGAAGGTGTGAGAATTAACTCACCAGATTATTTCGGTTGGTAGTTGACGCGTTTGTCCTTTCTAATTTGAACCGAATGTTCCAAATTAGCTAAACTTTTAACTGCGTCAGATCAGTGCCTAGTCAGTGCCATCGTCTAAGCTTCGTCCCTGCGATCCCAACTGATCCAGTTTCGCTGAAATCCGTTAATGTATGAGAAAGTTACGATCAATTTAAGTTTGAACGTATACACGATTATATAACCAACTAATTATGAATTAATTAAATAATTAAAAAAAGATTACCTTAATTAACGTTAAAAGCCATGATTAGGGAATGATGATTCCACGTCAACATCAAGGAAACACGTTTTCGCCTTCAGGCTTTTCCAAACCCGACTCTGCCTTATCTCGTTCAAAAAAACCCGATGCCATCCTCAATCTCCACACCTACCATCCATCGCCAACGACACCAGACCCACTGGAGCTTCTTCTGACGTCACCTCCAGAACCGCACCAGCCTGAACCCCCGACGACCGTAGCGTCGCCACCCAGAACTGCCTCCGTCGCTTGAAAAACCCAATACCCCCAATTCAGTTCAACCCCCAAATTCCTCCGCCTCGAGCCACCATCGGTGACTGGACCACCACCAATATCTTCGCCTTGCTACCTATTTCCATCGCTGTACAGTAACCACCACCAATATCGTCCGTCGCTTCAAAAACTACACCCAAAATACCAGTCTCCGTTCAACTCGACAGCCACGCCACCACGGACCACCAGAGACCCCAGCCAAACGAAAGCCATATCTCCCCTCTTCCATTCCCCCAAGATCCTGTTCCCTCAAATAAACCAAATCCTTGTAATTTGGGCCAAAACCGAAACTAGAATTTCATGGTTTTACCTCGATTTCGGCCACCACAGTCGACGGACCTTCCCCAATTTTTCTCAGCAAGTAGATATGGTCCCGATCTATGACTTCCCCTTTGGAAACCCCCCCCCCCCTACCCCCCAAATTCTTTACCAAACGAGAGAAATAAATTAAATTGTAAATGAGGGCTTTTCTGCAAAATTAATAAATGGGAAAAATGGTTTGGCTAGAAATACTGATTTTTGGGGATATATATAATGTAGAAATAATATATTTTATGTTGATTTGACGAGCGATGTTGACTAACGATTTTTATTTCGTACCTATCGCTATTTCGAACGTTGTTTATTGGCTCCTGTGCTCACATACAAACCCCATTCGAGATGCGAATGGATAGCGTAGTATAATTTGACGATACGGTCCTGACGAAACTTGTTTCATCGAATTCCGAGTCCGTTTGCTCAAATAGCGTTCGTACACATCCAAATTGATCGATTTATTTTGCATTTTATTTTGCCATGCTCACAGAATAACACCGTTTTGCGTGCAACTTGAAAATCTAGCAATAATTTACTGTTACGGTCCCAACAAAATTTGTTTCGTCGAAAACAGAGATCATTTGAAAAATGTCCCTTTTATAACTGCCAATTTAAAATAAAATAAATTAATTTTAAAATACTTCAATATAATATATATAAAATATTGTCATTGGTCATACACGACCAGAATATCGTATATTACCAAGATAAAATATCACAGGTTGAATTTCAAGCCAAATCGATATTATAAATATTTAAAAATCCTTTATTTTATATAAATAACGATAAAATATATAAAGGAAATTCCACAGCGACTATTTCAAAATTTGATTTGGGCATAAAAAAAAAATCTACAACACGAAAACTCGATTTTTCTCTTTCATTAGAAAGATATTATCCAACAGATTCTGACGTTTCTTATTTCGAGAATATCCGACTTATTTTGGGCCCTGTACAGCTGTTTGAAGTTCAAAATGCCAAATTACGAAGTGCCGCGCCGCTACAGCTCGTTTTATAATTAAATTATAAACTATATATATTACGTCGTCGTTTTCTAAACGAATCGTCACTATAATTTCAACATAAACAATATTTGACCACTTTAAACTGCCTGACCACAATATATTTCAAATTCCACATTTTCCAATATTCTGGAAATTAAAATAATATTTTATTATTTATTTAAACAATATATTCCTAATAAAATCATTAAAATTCAATTATTTAAATCCAAACCAATATTTTAAATAATTTAAATAATTTAAATAATCCAAATAAATTAGCAGAAAAATACGGGTTGTTACAGGTTGGATGTTATTAAGGGGATAACCGTTACGGATATGCGTACGACCTCTCATGGTATTGAGATATGTGATACTTAAATGTTGAGTTATCTCACGTGGTTGCTAGCCTGGTCCGAGTAATATTTTGCGGTTATGCTCCGGTCAGAACAAACATATTTGCAGATCAGATTTGGATTGCTTTGGAGCTTCAGAAGGGGAGTTGGTGACGAGATATATACTCATAATCTTTTATTTTATTCCGTTGTGTATGTTATTATATAAATTAGCAATTGTAAGGGTAGGTTGTTATAACTGTTCAGGTTGATTCATTGTGTACTCTAATTGATGTATGCATATTTTAAAAGTTTTCCGCTTTGTAAAAGAGCACTATTGTTATTATAGATTATTCATTCCCTTGTGAGATTCTGTTCAGTATCCTCTTTCTTCTATTCTTCTATCTCCTTTCTTTTCCCCTAACTATCAGACTCTCTCGCACTTGATTTGAGATACATGAATACAGAGGATGTATTAGTGTCAAAATTCGTGGGTCGAAAAGTCGGGTCATTACATTTGGTATCAGAGCCTAGGTTTAGCGAACACCAAGGCTTGTATGGGGTTATAGCTCATTAGAGATAGGGTTATTAATACCCTAAATTGAGTTATGAGTATATATATTATATATATGAACGCGTACTTGTTAGTGAATACAAAGTATTTTGTATTGGGTGGTTTGACTTGTAAGTCTGAATTCTGGATATGAATCAATCGACTGATCATCATTTTGATGAAGATTCTGAAACACTCGAACAAGTCATTTGATTCAATATTGTTTTCGAATTTGGTAAATGAAATAAGTTACCAAGAAGTATATATTTTATAAGATTTTCATAACTAAATCAGTTATATGGATGAGTTGTTTGTTAGGGGAGGATGATATTAAATTATTATCATTCGTTGATTGATTGGTCTTGCTCGCTTAGGAGCGTTGACTATTATTGGCTGATTTCTAGTTATGCCCGGACCAGTTTATGGGTATAGACAATTATGTTTGGATAAGAGTAATCTTGTCCATTTGCTTGCATGGGTTGGGTAGACTCATAATTTGGGGACATTGGAAATGAACACCTTATGAATTCAGTTTCACGATTTGACTATAAGGCGTTTGGTAATGATGTTGGGTAAGAATTATATCTGAATGGAAGTGTTTAAATCGAATTTAAAAAGAAATATGCAAGGGTATTTTATAAATGATGTTTATGAGTATAAATTGAAATTGAGTTGAAAATTGAAGAACCTAGAATTCCGGTAAATTTGAAAATGGTTTTTAAAGCTCAAAGAAATGTTACTATTGTTTGAAAGCGTTTAAATGATTTTAAAAGATTTTGAAAGCATTGATCTTACTCGAGTCGCTGGAAAATAAATGTTGATGATGACTGCAGCATCATCGAGATTCATTTTCGAGTTTCTAAGTAAGAACTTGCTACCATGGATAATAGTTTGGATTTGAATAGATTTTTGTTTTGGATCCAAATTGTTTGAAGTATAAAAACCCAAAAGTTAAATTCTGAAATTTTCAATTGAGTTGTATATGGATGCATATAGTTTATATATTGAGTTATGTAATTTTCATTAGTTGATATGATGTTTAGTAGATTTCATCTGTATATGGAATGAAAAGTTCGACGATTTTGGATAGTTGAAATTTCCAAGTTGAATTGGAATGTTTAAACTAGCTTTAAGATTATTGAACTAGTTGAGTTTAGTAAACTAAGTAAGTTAGTATTTTTACACTTAGCAAATATAAGTGTATGTTGAAATTTGAATTCAAGCATTAAATGTATTATAAACGTATATGGAAAGGAATCATGGATGTTTATATAAGAAGTTAAGTAAGGAAAGTCCAAATTGTTAATACAGTTATTTAAGTTGAACAATTTGGTTGTTTGTATATACTTTTAAGTTATATAATGGTTAATAACTAGAAGTATTATGAAAGGATTTACAAATGATATTAGTATAAAAATTATATACTAAGAACGAAGATGAATAAAATAATTGGAGTATTGATAAACCAATTGGAATGAGTACGTAAGATTTACGTAGGTTGTTTTATTCGCTTGGCGATTCGATCCAGATTCGAGTGTGTGATTTTGTGGTAGCTTATACCAATTAGAGTTGGTATTTTTCAGTCGGTTCTCAACGACGAGGTTAGAATGGGATTTTTGATGTGATTCTGTGATTCTCTATCATAGTATATGCCTATGTAAGGAGAATGGCGGTTTCTAACCAAGAAACCAGTTCTGAGTCCACACTAGAGTAATCGAGTGAACGATACTAGTCTGGAAGTGAAATTATGTTATCGAACGAGCGATCGAATTTGATATTGCATGTATATCGTATGTGCTTTAAAAATGATTCATGCTTTGTTATTGACTTGTGGGGAATTTGAAATTGGGTCTTTGAATTGTTTGAGGTATATCATGAATGATTGTTTAAGCGTTAACCCGAGGCTGTTGAGCATAAGGAGATGCTTAATGGATTGTTTATCATCCTTGTGCGGTGATGGGGTTTCAAAACTTAAATTAACCTCAAGTTATGATTGTTAGTGATATGATACAGTTATAGGATTGTTGCTTATGTATTTACACCATTATTATCAGTTGCATCACATTTGATTTTTTGCATATGATTGCTATGTTGTTTATCACATGTTGGAGTTATCATGTTATTTATCTATTTACTTAACTCTCTTTTGGGTTATATAAGTATATACAGGTTTATGGAAGCAAATGGCGCTAGTTGATTTTTGATTTCATAAGTAGAGATTTGTTTGCTCGACAAACAGGTACACATTTATGGTATTGATTAGGTTTGATGGATTGTATGACCCTGTTATGGGTAGCCGCTTGGCTTTTATTTTCTTTTTGGATTGAGTGAGGCCCTGCGTGGCGTTTGGGATTTTTCAGATCGAGCCGTAAAAAGGAGGTGCTGGCAAAATTTTCCATAATTTTCGAGCGTTAGAAAAATTTAACATGGTTTTGGAAAATAAATTTTTGAAGTAAATTTGATGGGTTTATTTATATTCGACTTAACTAGTGATTTCAGGACGAAATCCTTTTAAGGGGGGAAGAATGTAATAAACCGGGTTTTTAGCATCTGAATATTTAATTTAATTTAAATATGAAAGTGGTTGAATTAAAAGTTGAATAATTAGAATTCAGAATATACGAGTTATTTATTATAACTGAATTAAATCTGGAATTTAATAAGAAATTAAATTGATTCTGTAGCTTATGAAAAATTATGTTCAAATAGGAACGATAATATTAATTTATTGTCGAAGAATTGAAGTGTTATGAAATCAGTTAAATATTATTTCGATTTTAATACCATGTGAAAATAATGATTTTTGCTAATAGTTTCGGAATTTGAAGAAAACGGTTTTATCGAGTTCGGAATGGTGTAGTGTAGCAGTATAACAAATTTTGTCGCATTCAGAATTGATATGTGGTTGTTCAAAGTTAAAAGCTTCGACGAAAATTATATTATTATAATAAGGAAAATATCTCCGCAAAATATCTCAAACTAAATTCCTATAAATACCCTGTTCATATCGTTATAACCTAAAATCCTGTAAAAAAATAAAAGAGAGGCCGCCACTTTGTCAAACTGTATGGAATTTAATAGAGCAATTTACTAAGTGAAATCTGATGAGACTGGATCCATCAGACTTTGGTGCTTGAGTGCTTTACTCCAGTAGTCTTCATTTGGAGTGCGACGCATTTCTGGATTTCTCGAATTTGTCTCTGGCGAACTAGGGCAGGACTTCGACTTCATTTCGATTGCGCCGGAGGTGAGGTCGATGCCATGGATGGACTCAGGGCGCGAAGAGGTGGAGATTGGAATTAGTTTGGGTGACTTCGATCATCATAGGTGAGGGACGAAATCGAGGAAGCCATGGCTTAACAGCAGGTCGCTTTGAGGAGGGAGGGTTCGAGTTTGAGCTGATAGTGCCTGGAGGATGCGGATTTGGGTGGCGAAGGCAATGGTAAGGGTAGCGACAGTAGGCGGTCAAAAGGTTGGTCAACAGTGAAGTATTTGGGTTAGAAATATCGGGGGTAGCGGCTTCTGTAACACCCCGCCTCCGCTAGGGTCACTCGCAAAGGAATGCACTAGCTTTAGAGGGGCATTATTGGTAAACATGCACAGAAATATCACAAGACATAACATATAAAATAGCGCAAGTAAAATCAAACTTTCATAACATGAATAAATAAGGTCTAAAACCTTTTACATCAGAGTACATCAAAACCTGTCTTGCAATAGTAAAGAAGCATAAAGACATTTTCATAAATTATTCCCCAAGTAAAAACAGTAAAGTAGCCATTAGCCAAGAAAAGTCCAAGCCATCCATGATGACCTTCAAGCAGAAGAAGTCCGAACTAAACAACAGTATTTCCTCCCTGTAACCTGGGGGGGAAACGGAAGAAAAGAGGCAAAACAAAACGGGTCAGTCAAAAAGACTGAGTAAGCCCTATCTACTATTAGCATAAAAACTAGTAAAGTTAACTGACATGAGAAACTGAGATGAACATAAGCATGATAACAAGATAGATAAGCTAAATCAAAATAACAGGATGAACTACTGAACTCAGATAAACTAAGGTGTCATGATAAATTACGATGTCAAGATAAAACAAGGTATCACATCGTCAGGTTTCTATCAAGTATAATATCCCCAAGATATCTGTCACGTATAACGCCCCGTGATATCTATCCTGTATTTTAGCTCTGCACCTACCGTACTAGTATCCCCACCGTGTCATGTGTTAACCAAGAATGACCCTCACTCAAAAGTCGTGTAATGGTCCATGTCAACCTAATATATCGCATATATAGGTTACTCAACTTGTATGTTTTATTCCATGTAAATGTTCAGTCCCTTGCCGTAGACCATACGGGCTTTCCCATGAGATTCTATATTACTTTAACATAGTTCCATGATCCTTAAGATCGGTTTGGACTGTTACCCTAAACCTAGCTAGGGTCTTCCAACATGAATTATTGTATGTACAACTAGGACTTATGCTACCTAGGGCTGCTAGGGATTATGCTTACCTATTGCACGTTTTCGTATCTCGGTTTGGGTTCAACCACCTAGGGCCACTAGGGATTACGCTAACCGCCAACCGCGCCCTTTTTCCCACGCATTCATCGTGAATCGCTTTTCCATGACTGTATGCACATGTATCACATCGTGCCATCCGAGTCCTGTCACAGGGCAAATCAAGAAATACAGGACTCGGTCGGGAGCTTTCGATTTATCTGCCGATGCAGATGCTAAGGTCTGTTTTTCTTATGCGTGGCTATGGTCCCACGAGACCACTCCCTCAACTAGTGAAAGACAAGACAGGATAAATCCTGTATGAGAACACAACACTGGCCAACCCACATCCAAGCCTTACCGCAACCATAATTAGATAGCAATTATGGTCTTTTGGGTGTTCTCTGCCTTTCCGTACGTACACGCTTGACCAAAGATGGTAGGTAGCCTGACGAAATGCTATCTAGGGTACGACCGTGTATCGTCGACTATCCCCTATCCATCCCCGTCTTTAGGTCGCTCGTATAGCAACCAAGGCATACTCTTGGTTCTTCTAACGCAGACCTTAACCTCTCATGAGCCTAGTATAATCACCTGGCAGCTCATAGAGGGATACCAAGAATATCCTCACGTTCCCCGAAGCCGCTGCTTCGTTACCCAGTTCGCTGGAGACTTTATCTAAATCAGATACTTGCTCCTACTCGTATACTTAAACGATGACCTACCGTATCAGGTTACTCATCTATCTATGAACTGGTCTAAATTTCCTTGACTAAGAATCATTACTTAGTTATTCTTCAACTAAGGTTTACCACTTAGCATTGTTCCCGTTATCCTTGTTAACTACGGTTATCCACCTAATCCTCAGAACTAGGGTTTACATAATGGATTAAGTGTCACTTAAGTTCATGACTTAACCCGTCTACAAATCCTGTCAAAATTGGCTAAGTATTCAAGTTCAAGGCTTAACCCTACAAACCATGCTCAAGTTGGTTAAGTATATTAAGCAATTCACGACTTAACCCCGTCCAATTATGATTCTAGATTGGTTAAGTATATATTAACTTGACCCTATCAATTTACTTAGTCAAATCAGTCAAGTGTATTCAAGCGATTCGTGACTTAGCCTTATCATGTTTTCACGTTATATTGGTTAACTTAACCACAATAAATTAACGAGTTAGATTGGATAAGTATAGGTCACTTAACCACATCAATTCATCATGTTTAGATTAGTTAAGTGTTTAACTTAACCCCATTAAACTACCAAGTGGGATTAATTAAGTCTAGGCTAACTTAACCCCATCCGATTTCCATGTTTAGACTAGTTGAGTCTAATCTTAACCCCATTCGTTAACCGTATTTTTCGGTTAAGCGTCATTAAGAAAACTTACTTAACCTTACCAAGTTATCGCGTTGGATTGATTAAGTGTTGGTTAACTTAACCCCATCCACTAGTCATATAAAAATGGTTAAGTGTCATTAGGCAAATCAAGTTACTTAACCTACCCAACCTTGTCATGTTTTGTTAAGTATCATTAGCCTAATCAAATTACTTAACCCATTTGTCCATGTCATATTTGGTTAAGAGTCATTAATCAAATTAACTTAACCCTATCATGTGGCATTAATTACTTAATGCACCTTCACCTCTCACATTAGACTTTGTTGTGGTTACTAGTTAAGCCGGTCGGTTCCGGGTAGCTTTACACCACAACTTGGTCTAACCTCGGGTTCAAGCACAACATGACCAACTTCTCACATTGGGTCCTATTGTTTGCAACTACTAGTTAGGCCGGTCGGTTCCGGGTAGTTTTACGTTGCAAACTCAACCCAACCTCGAGTTGGCCACACTTATATTATCTAAGTGTCATGTCCATCATGTTTCCCAAAACATGTTACAAGTTTTCAAGCATTTGGGTAGACCTAACTTAATAGGTAAATTCCCAAAGGGTAGACCTAACTTAATAGGTAAATTCCCAAGCTTATGTTTTTATGCATACTTACATGTCAACTTCCATGTTATATTTCAAGTCATGTTTTCAAGTTGTATTTTCATGTCATTAGAAATTACCCATAACATAACCCAACGCTTTTAAACTCGCATATACGTTCGCGACAACGTAATGGATTAAAAGAAGAGACTTGGCAAAGGCATGACAAAAATGGATATTAAGCCACAAGTTAATCATGGTGGCAAATGAGGCACAAATGTGTTCATTAACTTGCATGTTACATTCTTAAGCCTCAAAACATGCATAAACCCAAACTTGGCACATAAGCGAATCATGGTGACAAAAGATATGGAATGATGACCAGTAACTCGCATATATCATCATATAAGGGTTATGACTTCATATGCAAGTTGACATAAAGGTTATGAGGGTTCTCATGTTGCCTAATGCAACATTTCAACATAAAGGTTGTAGCTTTTAGCTCACAAGATCAAGATAACGACTTCATAAACTTGCATGACATGATAGCATGTATCATACTCAATGATCAAACCCAAACTTGCAACATGAACATTTAACTTCATAGTTAATATCTAAGAGTAGGGAAAGGGCTTACATTGCTATGAAGGCACAAAAGATATGACAAAGCCCTTATGCAATCAAATAGACCCAAAATGCAAGCTCTAACATAAAAACCCTTGAGCCAAAATGATCAAAACCCTTGCTTTATGATGCAAAGATAGAAACTTGACTTGAATGCAAGCTAATGACACTCATACAAGCTTGAAAACACTTGTATGCATGGAAAATCTCTCATAGAAACCATTTAGAAATTTTATGAAGAGAGTGGAGGCCATGAGAGGTAAAATTTTGCCATAGTTTAGTTGCATGAATGAATAATGAGGATTTAGGATAGGTTAGGGTCTTATTTATAGATTAGGCAAGTGTTTTAGGCCATAGGATTAAACTTAGATTCAATCCAAGCCATCAAAGAATGTCTTGGGGAAGAAGTCAAGTGTAGGAACCATCTAGGGCCTCTAGATTAAAGATGAACCATGAGAACCATCCAAATGCAAAATCTGCATTTGAGCGAATCGGCCCACGGATTGACAGCCAAACACCCTGGATTAACCCCTAGTCGACCCAGCGGGCTTGGGTCGACCTCAAAAATCGGCCGGTTCGGTTATTCCCCTCTCCCAATTCGCTGTTTTGAACATTTTTGCATATTTATTTATTTAATTTTCAATTATATATATATATATCAATATATATATATTTCTCTGCGCAACCCATTTCACTTAATTAAGTATACTTTAATTTGGGAATTTTTCGTGAAACTTCGCGAGGCCATATCTTGGTCATACGGACTCCGATTTTTGAAAACTCGGACTCTATTTCGCGTATTTTTCCGAGACGAACGCAATGGCATAGCCCGTTTCCCTTGATTCAGATTTTACAGTTTAATTCTGCCTCCATTTATGTTATAACAGGTTATTGAAAATACGGGTTGTTACATTCTCCCCACCTTTTAGGATTTCGTCCCCGAAATCTCCAAGTTAGGAAGAACATATCCTACCATCCATCATCCATCTACTCAAAACATCATCCACAAGCAACCATTGTCCTTAGATGATTTCTAATGCTGTATGAATATATGCAAAACGTGTGTGTACATGTTCCTTAGCTAATGCTAATGATCAGGCCTGAATAATCTTTCTAATGCAAAATATGTATAGTGCCATGAATCCAACATGTATGCAAATAGTCCTAGTCATATAGATACTATATGCGTGCACAATCATTCATTCATATGCAACAACCGCATGATAATACATTCGATTTCATCCATAAACAAGTATAAATACTCATGCATATGCAATATGAAATGTGACCGAGTCGAGCTAGTATCTAATGTGTATTCGCGCATCCACGAGCAACCACTTGCAACCACTTGCAACCATATCAATCATAACATGTTTCAAATACATGTTTACATCCATAGGGTTCTACCTAGAATTCCCTGAAACAGGGTCGAGAAGATAAACAGGACAAACTCCTTACAGGGTTTGTAACGGAGAATAGGACCGAGAGGATGTCCACAAAAGATAGCCTACAAGTAAGCTCTACAGAAAATAGGGATCAAGGATATACTCCCAAAAAGAGATATCATGCGCGTATCTAGTCTTTGACCATCAAAGTCGTCTTTTAACTTCGCGATTTTGTAGCTTCTTATTCCTGTTTCCATAACATGAGCTGGAACTCATTTCTTCGTCGCCTCTCGTTCCACTTGCACTTATCCTTTTCCTAGAATACTTGACACAAACATGACTGCGTACTCATGATCTCATGCAAGCTTTCCAAAATTCACTAGTGAATCTTGGATCTCGTTTATATACTATAAGGCATTCCATGTAGAAGAACTTTCTCTTGAAAGTAAACCGATGTCAATCAGGTTATCATGCGCACTTACTAGGGTGATCTCTATAACCCATGCATAAATGAAGTAAACCATCCGTCTTATTGGCGAACACCACTCGATCGGGCTTCAAATTTCCAATAAAGGCATCAAGGGATTCTAAGTAACTAGTCATGACAGAACCTCAAAAAGGTTACCCGATACTTCGAGGGCATTACCAAGGCTAGTCAAAAGGTCTAACTACCCTCCTATCAAAACCGAGAGTGGCACCCCCTACTGGATAACCACTTCATCCCTAGAATCCATCCATAGCTTATAAACATAAGCATTATTTCCAAACTCAACACTTGGCATAGACATTCCCAAATCCAAACAAGTCATGTATAAATGGACTGATTCTCCAATAGGACTTTGAGACAAAAATGGGATTCTCTATTACGCTAGTACTTAAGGTGCAGAGACTCAACTATCGAAGCAGACTTAAATGATACGAACAACGAAGTCCTAACGGGATGATAGAGAAGAAAAGCTAAACCGTTACCCTCCTTCCGAGGTACTCTAGAAATGAGAGCATACTACTGCCCTCCCGATGATCTTGTCCTTGTCCCATAATACTTAACTATCCGCCCCGTTTTACCATGCCAAAGGTACTCTCTCGTCATGGGTTTCATTGTTCATCTTTCTCCCTCCTTTGAGGACTAAGACATACCAACAAGTTGCTCATCCTTAAGCTTGTATCCTTTATCCTTCTTTCTCACGATCCTTTCTTATAACGCGGCCACTGGTCTCTCGAGAACCACCTCCATCGTATGGAAAGCACTTTCGTAGGTAGAAAAGACTAGTCGCAGTTAAAACTACTGTGACTACAGATGGAGGAAAGAAAGGAAAAGAGACTCAATTAAGGAAACAAGGATAGTGCTAATGGCCTTTGGGGAATAGCCTTTTTCTTTTAAAAGAAAATTTTCTTGAAAAATGCTTCTTTGTAAACGGTTTTTTTTTCAAATAATTTTCAGAAGGTCTTTAAAAACTTTTGCCCAGTCTGGTAACCTTCTGCTCTGATACCACGTGTAACACCCCGCCTCCGCTAGGGTCACTCGCAAAGGAATGCACTAGCTTTAGAGGGGCATTATTGGTAAACATGCACAGAAATATCACAAGACAGAACATATAAAATAGCGGAAGTAAAATCAAACTTTCATAACATGAATAAATAAGGTCTAAAGCCTTTTACATCAGAGTACATCAAAACCTGTCTTGCAATAGTAAAGAAGCATAAAGACATTTTCATAAATTATTCCCCAAGTAAAAACAGTAAAGTAGCCATTAGCCAAGAAAAGTCCAAGCCATCCATGATGACCTTCAAGCAGAAGAAGTCCGAACTAAACAACAGTATTTCCTCCCTGTAACCTGGGGGGGAAACGGAAGAAAAGAGGCAAAACAAAACGGGTCAGTCAAAAAGACTGAGTAAGCCCTATCTACTATTAGCATAAAAACTAGTAAAGTTAACTGACATGAGAAACTGAGATGAACATAAGCATGATAACAAGATAGATAAGCTAAATCAAAATAACAGGATGAACTACTGAACTCAGATAAACTAAGGTGTCATGATAAATTACGATGTCAAGATAAAACAAGGTATCACATCGTCAGGTTTCTATCAAGTATAATATCCCCAAGATATCTGTCACGTATAACGCCCCGTGATATCTATCCTGTATTTTAGCTCTGCACCTACCGTACTAGTATCCCCACCGTGTCATGTGTTAACCAAGAATGACCCTCACTCAAAAGTCGTGTAATGGTCCATGTCAACCTAATATATCGCATATATAGGTTACTCAACTTGTATGTTTTATTCCATGTAAATGTTCAGTCCCTTGCCGTAGACCATACGGGCTTTCCCATGAGATTCTATATTACTTTAACATAGTTCCATGATCCTTAAGATCGGTTTGGACTGTTACCCTAAACCTAGCTAGGGTCTTCCAACATGAATTATTGTATGTACAACTAGGACTTATGCTACCTAGGGCTGCTAGGGATTATGCTTACCTATTGCACGTTTTCGTATCTCGGTTTGGGTTCAACCACCTAGGGCCACTAGGGATTACGCTAACCGCCAACCGCGCCCTTTTTCCCACGCATTCATCGTGAATCGCTTTTCCATGACTGTATGCACATGTATCACATCGTGCCATCCGAGTCCTGTCACAGGGCAAATCAAGAAATACAGGACTCGGTCGGGAGCTTTCGATTTATCTGCCGATGCAGATGCTAAGGTCTGTTTTTCTTATGCGTGGCTATGGTCCCACGAGACCACTCCCTCAACTAGTGAAAGACAAGACAGGATAAATCCTGTATGAGAACACAACACTGGCCAACCCACATCCAAGCCTTACCGCAACCATAATTAGATAGCAATTATGGTCTTTTGGGTGTTCTCTGCCTTTCCGTACGTACACGCTTGACCAAAGATGGTAGGTAGCCTGACGAAATGCTATCTAGGGTATGACCGTGTATCGTCGACTATCCCCTATCCATCCCCGTCTTTAGGTCGCTCGTATAGCAACCAAGGCATACTCTTGGTTCTTCTAACGCAGACCTTAACCTCTCATGAGCCTAGTATAATCACCTGGCAGCTCATAGAGGGATACCAAGAATATCCTCACGTTCCCCGAAGCCGCTGCTTCGTTACCCAGTTCGCTGGAGACTTTATCTAAATCAGATACTTGCTCCTACTCGTATACTTAAACGATGACCTACCGTATCAGGTTACTCATCTATCTATGAACTGGTCTAAATTTCCTTGACTAAGAATCATTACTTAGTTATTCTTCAACTAAGGTTTACCACTTAGCATTGTTCCCGTTATCCTTGTTAACTACGGTTATCCACCTAATCCTCAGAACTAGGGTTTACATAATGGATTAAGTGTCACTTAAGTTCATGACTTAACCCGTCTACAAATCCTGTCAAAATTGGCTAAGTATTCAAGTTCAAGGCTTAACCCTACAAACCATGCTCAAGTTGGTTAAGTATATTAAGCAATTCACGACTTAACCCCGTCCAATTATGATTCTAGATTGGTTAAGTATATATTAACTTGACCCTATCAATTTACTTAGTCAAATCAGTCAAGTGTATTCAAGCGATTCGTGACTTAGCCTTATCATGTTTTCACGTTATATTGGTTAACTTAACCACAATAAATTAACGAGTTAGATTGGATAAGTATAGGTCACTTAACCACATCAATTCATCATGTTTAGATTAGTTAAGTGTTTAACTTAACCCCATTAAACTACCAAGTGGGATTAATTAAGTCTAGGCTAACTTAACCCCATCCGATTTCCATGTTTAGACTAGTTGAGTCTAATCTTAACCCCATTCGTTAACCGTATTTTTCGGTTAAGCGTCATTAAGAAAACTTACTTAACCTTACCAAGTTATCGCGTTGGATTGATTAAGTGTTGGTTAACTTAACCCCATCCACTAGTCATATAAAAATGGTTAAGTGTCATTAGGCAAATCAAGTTACTTAACCTACCCAACCTTGTCATGTTTTGTTAAGTATCATTAGCCTAATCAAATTACTTAACCCATTTGTCCATGTCATATTTGGTTAAGAGTCATTAATCAAATTAACTTAACCCTATCATGTGGCATTAATTACTTAATGCACCTTCACCTCTCACATTAGACTTTGTTGTGGTTACTAGTTAAGCCGGTCGGTTCCGGGTAGCTTTACACCACAACTTGGTCTAACCTCGGGTTCAAGCACAACATGACCAACTTCTCACATTGGGTCCTATTGTTTGCAACTACTAGTTAGGCCGGTCGGTTCCGGGTAGTTTTACGTTGCAAACTCAACCCAACCTCGAGTTGGCCACACTTATATTATCTAAGTGTCATGTCCATCATGTTTCCCAAAACATGTTACAAGTTTTCAAGCATTTGGGTAGACCTAACTTAATAGGTAAATTCCCAAAGGGTAGACCTAACTTAATAGGTAAATTCCCAAGCTTATGTTTTTATGCATACTTACATGTCAACTTCCATGTTATATTTCAAGTCATGTTTTCAAGTTGTATTTTCATGTCATTAGAAATTACCCATAACATAACCCAACGCTTTTAAACTCGCATATACGTTCGCGACAACGTAATGGATTAAAAGAAGAGACTTGGCAAAGGCATGACAAAAATGGATATTAAGCCACAAGTTAATCATGGTGGCAAATGAGGCACAAATGTGTTCATTAACTTGCATGTTACATTCTTAAGCCTCAAAACATGCATAAACCCAAACTTGGCACATAAGCGAATCATGGTGACAAAAGATATGGAATGATGACCAGTAACTCGCATATATCATCATATAAGGGTTATGACTTCATATGCAAGTTGACATAAAGGTTATGAGGGTTCTCATGTTGCCTAATGCAACATTTCAACATAAAGGTTGTAGCTTTTAGCTCACAAGATCAAGATAACGACTTCATAAACTTGCATGACATGATAGCATGTATCATACTCAATGATCAAACCCAAACTTGCAACATGAACATTTAACTTCATAGTTAATATCTAAGAGTAGGGAAAGGGCTTACATTGCTATGAAGGCACAAAAGATATGACAAAGCCCTTATGCAATCAAATAGACCCAAAATGCAAGCTCTAACATAAAAACCCTTGAGCCAAAATGATCAAAACCCTTGCTTTATGATGCAAAGATAGAAACTTGACTTGAATGCAAGCTAATGACACTCATACAAGCTTGAAAACACTTGTATGCATGGAAAATCTCTCATAGAAACCATTTAGAAATTTTATGAAGAGAGTGGAGGCCATGAGAGGTAAAATTTTGCCATAGTTTAGTTGCATGAATGAATAATGAGGATTTAGGATAGGTTAGGGTCTTATTTATAGATTAGGCAAGTGTTTTAGGCCATAGGATTAAACTTAGATTCAATCCAAGCCATCAAAGAATGTCTTGGGGAAGAAGTCAAGTGTAGGAACCATCTAGGGCCTCTAGATTAAAGATGAACCATGAGAACCATCCAAATGCAAAATCTGCATTTGAGCGAATCGGCCCACGGATTGACAGCCAAACACCCTGGATTAACCCCTAGTCGACCCAGCGGGCTTGGGTCGACCTCAAAAATCGGCCGGTTCGGTTATTCCCCTCTCCCAATTCGCTGTTTTGAACATTTTTGCATATTTATTTATTTAATTTTCAATTATATATATATATATATATATCAATATATATATATTTCTCTGCGCAACCCATTTCACTTAATTAAGTATACTTTAATTTGGGAATTTTTCGTAAAACTTCGCGAGGCCATATCTTGGTCATACGGACTCCGATTTTCGAAAACTCGGACTCTATTTCGCGTATTTTTCCGAGATGAACGCAATGGCATAGCCCGTTTCCCTTGATTCAGATTTTAGAGTTTAATTCTACCTCCATTTATGTTATAACAGGTTATTGAAAATACGGGTTGTTACAGCTTCTGTGACGGCCCACCCCGCACCAGCCGACATTTCCAATGAAAGTGCGTTGTGCCAACGTCCAACCAGCACGGGACGATCGTCAAAGAAAGGAAAGAAGGGAATTTGAACTAGCAAGGAACCTGTAGAATGTCTCATAGCGCATGGAATAAAATATAATAATAACATACTTGATATAAAACAGGCGAGACTGTGCATAAGTTGAGAACTAAACCATAATCATCATAGCAGCAGAAATTCAAAATACAGCTTATGTTCCACATCGTCATTATTACAACTTTGGATAACGGTCTCTAAAGAAAAATAAGAAAAGTACACTACTAACGCCCAAAGTAGTGACCAGCAGCGACAAAGGGAGAATATATATATATATATATATATATATATATATATATCACACGTGGAAGCCTCCTGCTCATCTCCGGTACAGCTACTCGTGCATACCACCAAACCTATCTCTAGTCTACTGTTTAAGAGCACCCAGAGTAAAAAGAAGAGACATAAAACTCTGGGTCAGACAAAAGTCTAGTATGAGCGATAAGCAACAAAACAGAACAATAACAGGTATACTAAACCATACCTGAACCTGGACCTGCAACCAAAGAGTTAGCACACAAGATGTACAATACTCAAGGTGACACTAACATATGGTGTAAAGATACGGGGGTGGGGGTTTGCATGTCATAGTGATATTAAACAATCAAGCATAGCAACCATCCTCACATCTCTCACTCAGTGCGTAAAGCATACGATATCCACCGCTTTAATCACCCAAATTCTTGCTATGATCACTCTGCCCCATGGAGTCATAGCGACTCCACTGCACTGATCCACAACCACTAGTTCTTGCTATGTCCACTCTGCCACATGAAGTCATGATGACTCCACTGCACTGGCTCATAGCCATGCTACGATCACTCTGCCCCATGGAGTAATAACTATCCCACTGCACTGACCCGTAGCCTAACATCCGTCTTGGTGGTAAATCAAAGTTATGGACGTCGATAACCCCTTAGCACACGTCCCATAGCACAGCCCAACTCATGAAGTTAACTCGTTGGTTCCCAACTGGATCCTGAGTTCTACTTCCTATCTGGACTTCCTTTGCATCTCAGGTTTTAGTCGAATTGGAGTTGGTCTTCAGAAGAGTCATCGCGTAGTAGAGGTAGACGTCCAAACTCAGTTCGGGTCGGTCTATCCAGTTCGGTTCGGTATGTGGTGCTCAGGCTCTCCCATTCGGTCCAGCTTAAATCCCCTTCCTTCGTTTCGGTTCGGGTTCACTTCCTCCATGCGGTTTGATTTGGTGCTTTGCTTCTTGGTTCCGTTCGTCCCTCCTGCTCCAGCTTGCTTACTCCGATCTGATCCCATGTTACATTCCGAACCGATCCGATCCTCAACCACCCTCCAACTCTTTGCAAGTGGCCTTCCTTCTTGCCAAGCCTTCCCTAGTGCCAAGTTCCGATCTGAATCAAATCACTTGCCCGGTCCTCCTATCTGATCCGATCCGAAACCCTACTTCCTGCAACTTTTCCAGCGATTGTTTTACGCCACGCGATGGCGTTTTCGACCATACTAGTTGTTCTAATCAATCACAAAGCATACCATATAGTCATAGCAACATATAGAATTGACCACAAACACCAAAATAACAATTTGATATGTCAAAACGGATCAAACATGCCTAAAAACCATATTTTTCCCTTAAGCATGTTTAAATCAAATGATAGGATTAACAAAACTTAACCAAATTAACCCAAACTTCTAACAGAGGCTTAAAATAATATTTAAGAATTTCTAAACATTTTTTCAGATTTTTAACATGCATAATTTCGTTAATTAACACTAATCACCCTATTTTACTGTAATTAGTATAAAAATAATGTTAATCACTCACCTTACCCACAAATTAACTTTAGATCTGAAACTACCTCTGATTTGAGTCGAATCTCTATGCAACACAACAACTCTATTCCCAATTTGATGCTAATTTGCCTTGATTTGATGTAGTAGATTAGGCAAAAACTTGATTAAATGGTGATTAGAAGATGATTTAGGTGTTGGAGGCCATGGTTAGGGTTAGGGAAATGTTTTATGCGGCTGAGAAAATGAAAATAGATCGTTTTCCTACTGTTCTCAACCTCCCCATAACCCTAATCCCGAAATGGGTTATGGGTCCTCTTGCTAATTACTCTAATTAGCCCAGTTAAGCTGTTTTTCAACTTCTAAACCTTGTTTCAGCAATATCTCCCAAACGGTGAGTCCGTTTGGCTAATGTGACCACTCTACGGAAAGATAAACCGTCATCCGAATCAAATGGAAGTGGTTTCAGGTCAAAACTCCTTACCAATCAAAAGTTATGGCCGAAACAAGATCAGCTTAGGGCAAAACGGTCATTTAAAAATCGGCAAAAATCATGAACATGGGAAATGACCCCAATAGTTGTCTCCCAAAGTTACATGGCTATACGACTTTGCATGAGAAAGAAATAAATATTCTACGATCCCCTGATGCATAGAATGCGGGTTGTTACATTCTTCCCCCCTCAAGAATTTTCGCCCCTAAAATTCCTTAACAAAGAAACAAGTAAAAGATCCTGCATGCCTACCAACTATTCACAACAATCAAACATACAAAACAACAAACAAGTCTATCCTAGCATGCGGAAAACTAAATTGCAATTAAAATCTTACCAGGCAAAGAGCTCCTTCCGAGTGCTCTCCTCTGTCTCCCAAGTACAGTCATTCTCATTCTCACCCCACTGAACTTTGACTAGATTCACCGCTTTCCTTCGAAGTTGCTTCGTATCGTGCTCGACAATACGAATCGTCTTGCAGTTCCCAACTGCCTCGGGTTCTACTTCGATATCATCCAATTAATCAAGTGAAATAGTCATATCGGGGTCGTGCACGAATTTCCTTAACTGGGAAACATGAAATACGTTATGAACTCCCGCCATCCTATCTGGCAACTCAACTTTATATGCCAAATTCCCAACTTGCTTGAGGATTGGGAATGGGCCAACAAATCTTGGTGCTACCTTTCCTCTCCTTTCAAATCGAATAACATTCTTTAATGGAGAGATCTTGACAAATACTAGGTCGCCAACGGAGAATTTCAAATCCTTTCACCTCTTATCAGCATAACTCTTCTGCCTATCTTGGGAAGCCTTCATTCGTTGTTGAATGATCTAATCTTGTCTGAAGTTTCTCTTATCACATCTGGTCCAAGCACAAACTTCTCACCAGTTTCTAACCAACATGATGGTGAGTTGCATGGTCTTCCGTACAAAGCTTCAATTGGAGTCGTACCAATACTGGATTGATAATTACTATTATATGCAAACTCTAATAGATGCAAATGGTAATCCCATGATCCACCAAAATCCAATATGCAATCTCTCAAGAGATCTTCTAATATATGATTTTCCCTCTCTGTTTGACCATCAGTTTGAGGATGATACGCGGTACTGAGATATAATTCTGACCCTAGAGCCTCTTGTAAGCTCTTTCAAAACGCAGTAGTAAACAACGGGTCTCGGTCACTCACAATGCTTTTAGGTACTCCATGAAATCTCACTACCCACTTCATATATAGTTCCGCTAACTTAGCTGCCGTTCTATTCGACTTGACGAGTATAAATCTTGCACTCTTAGTAAATCGGTCCCCAATCACCCAAATATTATCATGGCCCGATCTAGTTCTTGGTAACCCATCAATGAAATCCATTGAGACTTGTTCCCATTTCCATTATGGAATTTCTAATGGTTGCAACAAACCAGTAGGCTTCTTTTGCTCAGCTTTAACTTGCTAGCAATTCATGCATTTGGATATAAACTTCCCAACGTCTCTTTTCATCCCTTCCCAGTAGTAGGTCTGCTTCATGTCTCGATACATTTTGTTACCACCGGGATGGATGGTCAGTTTCGAGTGATGACATTTTCTAAGCACTTCATCTCTCAATCCATTGACATTGGGCACAACTAGTCTTCCATTCTTTCTAAGCCATTCATCTCAATCAAGCCCATACTTGATCATCTCCTCATCGATACCCATCTCTAACTTGGATATGATTTCCAATAGGTTAGGATGTCTCTCTGACTGGAACCAATCCGCTCAATCAAAGTGGGTCTGATCACCAAACTTGCTAATACTTCTGGATCCAGTTCGCACTTTGGTCTGAAATCATACCCAGCAATGTACTCCAGTTGCTTCCATTCTAGAAACATAGTCCCTAAACTGGCATGTCTTCTACTCAATGCATCAGCTACCGCATTACCCTTTCCTGGTGTATATGCGATATCGAAATCGTTGGAAGCTAGGAATTCTAACCATCTTTGCTGTCAGAGATTTAGATCCTTCTGAGAGAAAAGATACTTTAATGATTTATGATCGGTAAACAACTCGAATCTTTCTCCCAAGAGATAATGTCTCCACATCTTTAATGCAAACCTGATCGCTGCCAATTCCAAATCATGGATAGGGTATCTTTTCTCATGCGGTTTCAGTTGCCGACTAGCAAAAGCTACAACCCTACCTCCTTGCATCAATACAGCACCTATCCCGGTACCACATGCATCTGTGTATACCGTCATCTCTTCATTCCCTTTAGGAATGACTAACACTGGTGCACATGTCAACTTTTCCTTTAGACTCTTGAATGCATTCTCGCACTTTTCGTCCTAGATGAAAGCTTGATTCTTTTTGGTCAACTGAGTCAACAGTGCTACTATCTTGGAGAAGTCCTGGATAAACTTACGATAATATCCAGCCAATCCTAAGAAACTTCTTACGTCTATTGCACTCTTGGGCGTACCCCAATCTTGTACCATAGCCACCTTCGCAAGATCCACGGCAATACCATTCTCCGAAACAACATGGCCCATGAATCTCACTTCCCTCCTCCAGTAGTGGCACTTAGAAAACTTTGCTTTCAATTGGTGTTTTCTCAACACCTCCATCACTATTCTCAAATGTTCCTTGTGTTCTTCCTCTGTCCTCGAATAAACTAAGATATCATCCACGAACACAAGAACAAACTTATTTAATTGATCTCGAAATACTCTATTCATAAGATCCACAAAATACGTTGGTGCATTGGTCAACCCGAATGGCATGACCAACCACTCATAGAATCCAGACAGTGCCCAAAAGGCCGTTTTAGCTATACTCTCAGCTTCCACCCTAAGCTGATGAAAACCTATCACGAGATTCAACTGAGAAAACACTCTCGCGCCACTCAACTGATCAAACAAATTATCTATCTGCGGTAGAGGATACTTATTCTTCCTCGTCACCTTATTCAACTCGCGGTAGTCCACACAAAATCGAAGGGAAGCATCTGCCTTGGTAGCAAACACAACTGGTGCTTCCCACTCAGAAACACTTCTTCTGATAAATCCCTTCTTCAAAAGATCGCTTACTTGCACCCCGAGCTCTCGCTGCTCCCTTGGTGCCATACGACGAAGTGGCATCACTACAAACCTGGCATATTTCACTAAATCAATACGAAACTCAATCTCTCGGTGTGGTGGAAGTCTGGTCACTTCCTCGAAGACATCCGAATACTGTCCAGCCACGGTCACATCTGACAACTCATCATGCGGGATGTCGAGGGAATTTAGAAAACTAGCCATTACCCCATCACTAGGTAGACCACCAAACACAACCCTCCGCCCATCATCCTCTCTAACTGTCAATAAAAAGCCCTCACAGTCTACCACCACCCCGTACCTTTGGAGCCAATCGACTCCCAAGATAATGCCAAACCTAGTAAAGCCCAAAACAAAGCAATCACAAACAAACATGCATCCATGACTCGATAAGACCACATTACGACAAATCATGCTAAGGCTAGTTGAACCACCAATCGGGCTCGTCACCGCTAAAGGTCTATCGACTATCTCGGGTCCCATTCCCAACTTATCTACCAAGTCACTAGATATGAAGGAACGGGAAGCTCTGGTATCAAACAATACTCGAACAGGAACATCATAAATAGAAAGCATACCTTGAATGACGACATTCTTTCCTTTCTCCGCCGCGGTTGGGACATTCGACGAAGAAGAAACAACATTAAGAGCATATGCCTTCACAATCTGCTTCTCTTTAGGGAGTTGCGAACATTTATCCTTGTGATGTCCCACTTGGCCGCAGTTGAAGCACTTCCTGTCCGTTGGCTTCGCTCGACATTCTTTAGCATAATGGCCCTTCTTGCCATAGCTAAAGCACTCAAAATCTTTCTTACTCTTTTTCTAACCATCCTTAGCTTGGTTTTGCTTCCTTTTGTTATGAGAATTATTCTTGTCTCCACTGCTTTCTTGCGGCTTTGGCCCCTCTGTAGATGCAACAGCGACTTCAGTAATAAGCTTAGGATAAAGGCTCTCTGACCTCAATGCTTTTCCATTCAAAAGTTTCATCGATGTGGTTTATAAGCCTTTCCCCCAAGTACTGATCTAAGCCTGTTATGAACTTCTCATTCTTCTTTTCGGGAGTGTCAATAAGAGATAATCCATACTTCGATAAAGTATCGAACTCAGCAATATACTCTGAAACTGCTCTACCATTCTACTTAAGTTCCAAGAACTTCCTAAACAATTCTGATTTCTGAGCAGTTGGGACAAACTTTTCACTAAATCGGGCCTTAAACTAATCCCATGTAACTTGATCCTCTAGAGTAGCTACCTTAATAGCATTCCACCAATTCATCGCCCATCCTCGAAGCTGACGGGATGCTAGCTTTCTCTTCGTCGCATCCTCGATACCCAAGTCTTCGAAGATACGCTTACAGCTATCCAACCAATCCTGAACTTCTGTAGCCGATTCTGTTCTGTGGAACGGCTTTCCACCAAGACTTGTGTAATCCTTGCATAGCTTGGCGAAATCAGCCCTAGGCGCCTACACAGCTGCACCACCACCATCTGCGGCATTGGGAACTGCTCCTTGCACATTTCTAAGCATCTCCCTCGTGAAGTCAGTGAACATCGTCCTCATATCAGGAGAATTCCCATTATTAGATCCTCTACCAGTACCCCTAGTATATCGGCTCATCGTTCAATCTGTAAAGAGAAAACAATTAACCATCTCTTCAGTGGTGTCAGTGCAGTGTGACTTCATCCTTAAATATACTAATAGTATATATATATAAAGCTTTTGAAAACCAAAATATCACAAATACGCGCTCTCATATACGTACAATCTCTCTTTGGTATCTTCCCTAGGTTAACTACACACCAAATGTGACGGCCCGCCTCACACCAGCCGACATTTCCAATGAAAGTGCGTTGTGCCATTGTCCAACCAGCACGGGACGGTTGTCAAAGAAAGGAAAGAAGGGAATTTGAACTAATAAGGAACCTGTAGAATGTCTCACGGCGCATGGAATAAAATATATAACAACATACCGAACATAAAACAGGCGAGACTGTGCTTAAGCTGAGAACTAAACCATAATCATCATAGCAATGGAAATTCAAATTACAGCTTATGTTCCACATCATCATTATTTAAATTTTGGAGAACGTCTCTAAAGCAAAATAAGACAGGTACACTACTAACACCCAAGTAGTGACCGGCAGCGACACAAAGAGAATATATATATATATATATCATACGTGGAAGCCTCCTGCTCGTCTCCGGTACAGCTACTCGTGCAAACCACCAAACCTGTCTCTAGTCTGCCCGTTTAAGAGCACCCAGAGTAATAAGAAGAGACATAAAACTCTGGGTCAGACAAAAGTCTGGTATGAGCGATAAGCAACAAAACAGAACAATAACAGGTATACTAAACCATACCTGAACCTGGACCTGCAACCAAAGAGTTAGCACACAAGATGTTCAATATTCTATAGTGACACAAACATATGGTGTAAAGATACGGGGGTGGGGGTGTGCATGTCATAGTGATATCAAACAATCAAGCATAGCAACCATCCTCACATCTCTCACTCAGTGCGTAAAGCATACGATATCCATCGCTTTAATCACCCAAATTCTTGCTATGATCACTCTGCCCCATGGAGTCCTAGCGACTCCACTACACTAATCCACAGCCACTAGTCCTTGCTATGTCCACTCTGTCCCATGAAGTCATGACGACGCCACTGCACTAGCTCATAGCCATGCTACGATCACTCTGCCCCATGGAGTAATAACTACCCCATTACACTAATCCGTAGCCTAACATCCGTCTTGGTGGTGAATCAAAGTTATGGATGTTGATAACCCCTTAGCACATGTCCCATAGCAATGCCCAACTCATGAAGTTAACTCGTTGGTTCCCAACTGGATCCTGAGTTCTACTTCCTATCTGGACTTCCTTTGCATCTCGGGTTTTGGTCGAATTAGAGTTGGTCTTCAGAAGAGTCATCGCGTAGTAGAGGTAGATGTCAAAACTCGGTTCGGTTCGGTCTATCCAGTTCAGTTCGGTATGTGGTGCTCAGGACCCCCATTCGGTTCAGCGTAACCCCCCTCCTTCAGTTCGGTTCGGGTTCACTTCCTCCATGCGGTTCGATTTGGTGCTTTGCTTCTTGGTTCCGTTCGTCCTTCCTGCTCCAGCTTGCTTACTCCGATTCGATCCCGCGTTCCATTCTGACCCGATCCGATCCTCAACCCAACTCCAGATCTTTGCAAGTGGCCTTCCTTCTTTCCAAGCCTTCCCTGGCGCCTAGTTCCGGTCCGAATCAAATCCCTTACCCGGTCCTTCTATCCGACCCGAGCCCTATATACGATCCGAAACCCTGCACACTTCCCACAACTTTTCCAGCGAATGTTTTACGCCACACGATGGTGTTTTCGATCATACTAGCTATTCTAATCAATCACAAAGCATACCATATAGTCATAGCAACATATATAATTGACCACAAACACCAAAACAAAAATTTGATATGTCAAAATGGATCAAACATGCCCAAAACCCGTATTTTCCCCTTAAGCATGTTTAATCAAATCAAATGATAGGTTTAGCAAAACTTAACCAAATTAACCCAAACTTCTAACAGAGGCTTAAAATAATATTTAAGAATTTCTAAACATTTTTCCAGATTATTAACATGCATAATTTCGTTAATTACCACTAATCACCCCAATTAATTGTAATTAGTGTAAAAACAATGCTAATCACTCACCTTAGCTACAAATTAACTTTAGATCTGAAACTATCTATGATTTGGGTCGAATCTCTACGCAACACAGTAGCTCTATTCCCAATTTGATGCTAATTTGCCTTGATTTGATGTAGGTTAGGCTAAAACTTGATAAAATGGTGATTAGAAGATGATTTGGGTGTTGGAGGCCATTGTTAGGGTTAGGTAAATGTTTTAGTTGGCTGAGAAAATGAAAAAAAAATCATTTTCCTACTGTTCTCAGCCTCCCCATAACCTTTATCCCGAAATGAGTTATGGGCCCTCTTGCTAATTACCCTAATTAGGCCCAGTTAAGCTGTTTTTCACCTTCTAAACCTTGTTTCAGCAATATCTCCCAAATGGTGAGTCCGTTTAGCTAATGTGACCACTCTACGGAAAGATAACCGTCATTTGAATCAAATGGAAGTGGTTTCAAGTCAAAACTTCTTACCAATCAAAAGTTATGGCCGAAACAAGATCAGCTTAGGGCAAAACGGTCATTTAAAAATCGGCAAAAATCATGAACATGGGAAATGACCCCAATAGTTGTCTCCCAAAGTTACATGGCTATACGACTTTGCATGAGAAAGAAATAAATATTCTACGATCCCTTAATGCGTAGAATGCAGGTCGTTACAGCTTCTGTTTTAAAATACTGGAGAAGATGAATGAAGGGGGGCGGTGCACGTGACTAAGGGGTAGGGATATGTTGTGTAATTAATTAAAGTTAGTTATAATTTTAAAACTTGTTTTAACTTCAAAACGTCATAACTAGCTCGTACGAGATAGGATTCATGAACTGTCAGTTGCGTTGGGATCGTATTGAAGAATGCTACGCGTTGGTAGTGGATTGGTAACATTCTGAGGAGTTTGGAATTTTGTCTAATTTAAAACTTCAGTTTGAAATTAGATAAAATAGCATGGAATCAATGATAGAAATGGATGGTGAGTTTAATTCACGCCTATCGCAATACTGTTGTACCATATAATAATTTGAACTGTATTACATATATATGTGTTAATATATGAACTGTGATGCAGGGGACAGGTTGGAGGAATCCAACATGATTCCTCAATATTATTGTTATCGTATTTATATTCATATGTTGTATTATGAATTGATTATGTGTTGAACCTGACTGTGGAACCCATAGACTATATAATGTTGTTATATATGAAGTTATCGTGAAGTGAATATATTATTTTACATAATATATTGGGTTTGTCCATTTCACACAACATGGTGTGTTTGGTAAATGAGACTGAATTGAGAAATTATACAAATAGGAACAGGATTGGAGAAACTGGAATTGAATGGTTTTGGAATAAAACAATCGTTTGAATCCTTTTACTTCAAATCTATTTTTAGGCTATTTTAATATATATACTTTTTAATTCTTATTATTTAAAATCTATTTTTAAAATTATTTTATTATATATATTTTGAAACGAGTTAAGCCTGTTTTATAATACTTGGGAAATGATTTTGGATTATAACAAGCCTGTTATAATCAATGGTTTAACTCGCCGTGTCGGATATTTATTGATATTTACATCTTTAAATGAATATTTTAATGATGTGAATTAGTACAGAAATGGTTTTGGGTTTGTCGTGACAATGTGTTATTTACATTCGTCTTTAACCCACTCGAATTATATCGATGAAGTTTATATAATTGAATCTTCAAACGAACGTTTAAAGATAATTATATAAAAAGGAATTGTTTTGGGGTTTGTTGTAAACAGTGTTTTAACAACACTTGTTTTAAACACCAGAGATATAAAAACTGGAATTAAAATGTTTAACGAGTTTGGGTATACTCAGATCTTTAAATAATGGATTTTTAAAGATAAAGACAAGTATAGCAATTTTTAGGATAAAGATAGTGAATAAGATGTTTAACTTATAAAAGAGAAGAGGTTGTTTATTAAACAATGGTTTAACCTCTTTGATTATATTTTAAGAAATCTTAGAAATGAATTATAGTTATATTTATATTGGAGGGATAAGTATACGAATAAATTTTGATGTATTGAAGTTAAGAAAGGAAATATTAAAAATGAATTGTGATTATACTTATACCGGAGGGATAATTATATTAATACTTTTTAGGTATTAAGATAATAAAGGGATAAGGAATTCATAAAATATATACATATGTCTTTTATATGTATAAGTTTAATATATACACTAGTATATAAAGGAATATTAATCGAGTATGAGTTATTGATTAATAAGCGAAGTCTTCTTTGACAAATGAAGTTGTATTAGTTAAACGAAGTTTTACTAATAAAGGAATATTAATCGAGTATTAGTTATTGATTAATAAATAAAGTCATATTGACAAATGAAGTTTTATTAGATAAAAAGGAGTTTTACTAATAAAAGAGTTTTTATTAATGAAAGATTAACTAATGGGAATGGGATTAGAAGCCATTTATATGAGTTAATCATGCTTCAACTGTTTATCATGCTTCGTGATCTTGATAGTGCCTTGAATGTTTATTCGTTTGTTATGGAAATTAAGCAGGGCTATTTTCCATATACAATCGTCTATTGTATGAATTATGGTCGGTTAATCGACTATAGAACTTGACCTTAAATCTAGCGACTGGTTTTGAGGAGACTGGGATTGGTAAGTGTTCTACTTATCGAAAACCACTTCAAAACTAGTATATGGGTTCTATATTTTGAAAGTGGTTGTGAAGATAAGGCTATGTGGCGATTCGAGATCTGTTAAGATGCTCGAACACATATAGTGATTTTGAGATCTGTGAATGAATCTATGTGTGATTTGAAGATCTAGTTATGTATTGGAATCCATGTGTGATTCCAGGATTTGTGAAGGAATCTATATGTGATTCCAAGATCTATTGTACTGTTGGATTCCATCTGGGAATTTGTGTTCTGTTCGAGTGATGAAGACTCGTGTGAAGATGCCGAATGAAACCTTGACATCGGAGAAGACAGAAAACAGAGTAGGAGCTCAATCTGGGGTTTTTCTAACCTATGGAAGGATATACTGACTCCATATATAGTGTATGCTTATTATCGAATCGTAGGGGAGCTTCTCGAAGTTGCGCGCGGGAGTTGGGTATATTTGGTTCCACGTGGTGCACTTCGGTGTTTTCGTGTGTGGGCTAGTTGTGTTTACCTTATGGTATATTTTATCTAGAGATATACGACGCTCGTAGGTACTTTCTGACCCTTGTGTACGGAGCTCGGATCTGTATTGAGAGATCTCCGATTGAAAATCCAATATGTGAACGTGCCTTATCGGTTTTGTTTGTACACTTAATAGTTGTTGAATGTAACCAATGTAATCATTTCCTTGTTGTGAATTTATCGTTATAGGGGTTTCTCACACTGGTGAACGTTTGATGAAGCTTTGTCTCTTACCCATACACGACCCTTTACGGGTTGATTTCGAGTCGAGAGGTTGGTCGCAAAACAAGGGATGGGGTTATCATTTGTAGTCACCGCCTAAAACAGGGCGACCCGTTACAAATATTTTTTAATTTATTTCCAACATTGTAATAACCTATAGGGTTGCACACTTGGAACATTATAAGGGGTAAAATTATTCTTTGGATAAATAAAATATCAATCAGTTGATATTTTATTTTAACATTAGAATGGGCATATTGGTTGGTTCCTATAATTTGGTTAATGTTTATTTTATAAAAAGGAGGTCTATTTTCCCTTTTATACTGAGGGATATATGAATACCAAATCATAAGGATACGATTCCTTTTTATTAGAAACCAAAAACCCTAGTGGCGGCTTGTACTGTACCCCTTTCTTCTTCGATTTGATCGAAGAAGAATACGTTTATATGGATACCTTTAGAGGCATGGCGACTTGTTGTGCTCTCGATTCAATGCACCCAGGCTCCGACAACATATTGGATTCGAGGCAAATCAGATTCTATTCGGCTTCACAAATCCGCGGAAGCTTTAAAGGTATTAAATTTTTGATTTACTATATTTTGCATATATCCTTTTATGATTTGTTAAAGGTTAATGAAATAGGGTTTCCTATTAGACCGAATTAACCCAACAATTATTACATAAGTAGATATTTATAGTCAAATTCAATATTATTGTAGGCGCTCCATGATCTGAATTACCACAAGGAACAGACTGGAAAAGGTTTAAAAATCATTTTTTTAGATCCAGGACACAAAAAGTATTATGTTGATATTGAGAAGCATCCATTGATGATGAATGTTTGAAGGGGTTATTGACCTAACATCCATAAGTCGCGATGACAATTAAAAGATCTACTTAAGATTCCCACAAATGACGATAAATCAGTTGCATAAGTTTATTCCTTTTTGTGTTCGTTAAGTAGTGTTGCATGCATGAGAGAGAGGGAAAATAAACCTAAGTAATAACTGGCCAGATAATGAAAATAATATGTTAATTGCTAAATTGCATTTCATTTGCAAACAATACATCTGTTATCGTTATATATATATATATATATATATAATGAAAAAAAATACTATGTTTATTACTAAAATGCAAATAACATGTTCATAAGCACTATGAAATATAAATAATAATTTAGGTATAGTGCGAAATGTTGATCTTCGATGCATAGTTACAATTTGACATAACATGAAAGTAAGGATAAACACTGTTCATATGATGCTCAAACAAACAGTTTTGGAATTAAAATTTTATATTATACTTTTGCTTCATATATGTAATTTGAATAATTTAGTGCTCCCATTTCATATTTATGGGCGTACTTATAAAAAAATGTACCAGATTTCACAAATTGGAATTAAAAAAGAATATCCAGAATTATCAAATTGAAATCTTTATATTTTTCGAATGGCTTGAACAAAAACGAAGAAGTGGAGATTTACAGTGGACGTACTTGCACTTGGTGAACTTATTACTAAATTGATACTTGATACAGTGGATTATTTTATTGCAGACAATAATCTAAGATCAAAGTGATATGGTATATTGCATCATTTTTAAAACATAATTAATGCACACTTTTTTTTGCATGGCGACTAGTTTTTACAGTGTTCCATAACATTTATCATTTTAACAAATAACAATTACGATATGAGTACAGGAGTTTGGCAGATTGCCAACATACTACTAGAGGGTTTTTTAATGGACCGCCTACTGGAACTACACGAGTTTACAGAACTGGAGCTAGACTATAAATATATACTATGAATACATTTCCTATTGCAGTAACATTCTCCACAAGGACTGAATAACATCTAAAGTAGAAAATTCAAAACAGTAAAGGCACACAGCAAAAATTGCATGCAAAGATCGCAACTGAACAACCACCTGATAGCATTTCCTGTCAGCAAAGAATGGAGGAGTGACATATTAACTCTTACTTGAAACACACATACATATAGAATTCCTTGACCTTCAGCGTAGTGAGCACCATAAGAAACATGGAGAACCAAAAGTACGTCACGCAATCTCAAAACCGACCCTAAATACAAACAAAATCAACACAACAAAACAAACAACCATCATCATCGACCGTAAGACAAACCCTCCTCAAACAAGTTGAGAAACCATCTATAACCAACTAAACCAATCGAGGTACTACTCAAAAAAATTCCAACAAGCTCCAAACTGCCACAACTAGAGAAATAACTAACATAAAGAAACATAATAAAATCACCAAGCAGAGGATAAAAATAAGCACATTGTTACATCAACCTCAGACGACGAACCGCCTATGTAG